>JABUQX010014813.1:40000-56694 GCA_015478945.1 Trachelipus rathkii
CGCTTCCTGTTTTGGAGCGACTCAAAAATCAATTTAAGTCGACGATAAACTCCGAATGAAATCACTTTAAAGCGATTTATCACAAAAACAGTCGGAATTAAGACGTCTAATTTGACATTTAATCGCTTGCATATGGTTGGCTTAGTCATTCTCTCTCTCTCTCTCTCTCTCTCTCTCTCTCTCTCTCTCTCTCTCTCTCTCTCTCTCTCTCTCTCTCTCTCTCTCTCTCTCTCTCTCATACTTTAATATTATTCTGTTGATCAATTCATCACTACTTTATCACGAGTCTCTCGCCATTATATATATATATATATATATATATATATATATATATATATATATATATATATATATATATATATATATATATATATATATATATATATATATATATATATATATATATATATATATATATATATATATATATATATATATATATGTGACGGCAGGATTTCTCTTGCCCTCACAATAATTATGTACACCTCTCATAGTTGCTCTGTATATCAAATTTTACTATTAATTTTATTATATATGGAAAATAATTAACAACCTTTTGTATGGCACTATTTTGTGAGAGTGAGTCGCGGCAATGTTGCCCGCGAAATGCCTGGCATTTCGAGGGAAGGAAGTTAGTCAGGCTTCAAGATACAAGAAGAGAAGTCGCATTGTGTGTCGGCTTGTTAAAGGCCGGAAATTGTGTTTGAATATAAAAATTATGATATTAACCTTCACCAATATTATTAATGACTGTGAACTGACCCATTGTGTTAACTGTTAATATTGATACCATTATTTACCACCTGATTTAATTAGTCTTAGAAATAAAAATAAAAAGTAATTACCCCTTTTCATTATCACTGTATTAACTCATCAAAGGGTTATTACAAAGAATGGTGACCCCATTAGCAACCTTGAACACCCATACCTAACTGATGTGAAGAGTGTCAAAAAGTGAATTAATTCAAACAGTGCCTAATTAAGACAGTGAAGTGAAAAAAAAAAAAAGTGCCAATTCAAAACACAAACACACACAAAAAACAACACAAAAAAAAAAAAGTTCAAATTCCCCTGAAAAAGCAGTGAAATAAGAAACCCTATCACAATAGTCAAAAACTTTCAAAAAAAAAAAAAAAAAAAAAAAAAAAAAAAAAAAAAAAAAAAAAAAAAAAGAAGAAAGAGAAAAACCGTTAAAAATGCCGAGTCTAAAAAGAAAGTCACCGAGAATTCAAACGAAGAGGAACAACATCGCTATTGTGACTCGGTCTCGATCATCAAGACCCCACCACACTCCCCCAGAAGTAGCCCCTCCTATCGAGGGGGTAAATGAAGAAGATGACGCGTCACTATACGAAACAGACTCGGAAAATGAAACTCAAGAAGGGTATGAAGCAACAAACCTGGTGAAGAGTCATCCTTCCCCCACTCTCTTAGGGAGAAAAGGAAGAAAGAAGAATCTCCCGCTCAATGCCATTCCCCCCTTCAACGAATTCAATGCCTTAGAGTGGATTCGGCAAACGACAATGATCTTTAACCTTAATGAAATCATCGATCAAAGGGAGAGGGTAAGGCTTTTGGCATCAAAATTACCAAGCAAGATTACAAATTCGTTGAAACTTCCCCTAAAGGACGATTGTTATACTAAACTAGTCAAGGTAATAGAAAAACTTTATGCACCATCGCTAAGAACTCAGATAGAAGAAGTCTTTCAATCAGGCATGAGGGAGGGAGAGCTCCCATCCGATTATGCAGTTAGAATAAAAGAAATGCTTGGATTATCCACTTTCGATTCGATAACAGACAACGATGCAAAATTTATTAGAGAACTCTTTCTCTTACGATTGCCTAAGCAATTGCAGATCTCCCTCATGACGACAGAGAAGAACCATGATTTTGAGGAATTAATTGAAATAGCCGACGACATTTTCAACAAATTTTTCTCCCCAAACGGTGCTCGCCAATCCCCCGCGGTGGGGGGAAACGAATGGCAATCTGTGAACGCCATGCGACCAGCAGAAGAAAAAGTCACCAAGTCACTCAACAGAGAGACTTCAGTACAGGAGAGGCTGATAATCTCTCATGAAAAGTCGGCCGAAGAAATGAAGTCACTAGCCAAGAGCGTCATAGAGCTCGCGAAGACGCTGTGTCAGAATGCGAAGAATTCCCCCACCCCCAATAATGATCAAAATTCAAGAGGAAGAAATTTCAACCGATCAACTTATAACAACGTTGCAGCTGGGCCTAGTACAGAAGGCCTTTGTAGGTTCCATAGGAAATTTTTGCACCATTCATTTCGATGTGAGGGTCGATATTGTCCAATGTACACCTTGATATCGCAACCCCCGGCAACTCCTCCACCCCCACAACAGAACGTCAACATTTCAAAAAATGGAAGGGCTGGTCCGTGAGGCGACTCCCGGGCCAGATGAGGGTGAATTTTGGGGGGAACGACGCTTTTGTGAGTAGAAACCTTTGTAATTGTTTGCCATGTAAATTTTGTATAAATAAATCAAATTTTGGGCGGGAAAATATTAATTTTAACTATGGTAGAAGACGTTATTATAACAATAATCAAAATAATGGTAGGAATTATAGTCATAATTATAATAATAGAAATTACAGTAACTATAATAGGGACAATTTTTATAATAATAATCCCCATGGTAATGAAAATATTGATTATAACAGTAATGTTTATGATAATGATGCACGTGTTGATTATAATAATTTCGTAATAATAATGTCACGTCACAAGGAAGGGTTGTGATAGAAGAGTTGAAATAGTCAAAACCCCCCGAGGTGGGGATTAAGAAGGTCTTTTATGTATCTTGTAACAATATATTGTAAGATTAGAATTTGTGTTTCGTAATAATAATGTCAAATTATTACCAAGGGTTGTAATAGAAGAGTTGAAATAGTCAAAACCCCCCGAGGTGGGGATTAAGAAGGTCTTTTATGTATCTTGTAACAATATATTGTAAGATTAGAATTTGTGTTTCGTAATAATAAAATTATTACCAAAAAAAAAAAACAAACCTTGTGACGGAAGATTTCTCTTGCCCTCACAATAATTATGTACATCTTTCATAGTTGCTCTGTATATCAAATTTTACTATTAATTTTATTATATATGGAAAATATTTAACAACCTTTCGTATGGCACTATTTTTGTGAGAGTGAGTCGCGGCAATGTTGCCCGCGAAATGTCTGGCATTTCGAGGGAAGGAAGGCAGTCTGACTTCAAGATACAAGAAGAGAAGTCGCATTGTGTGTCGGCTTGTTAAAGGCCGGAAATTGTGTTTGAATATAAAAATTATGATATTAACCTTCACCAATATTATTAATGACTGTGAACTGACCCATTGTGTTAACTGTTAATATTGATACCATTATTTACCACCTGATTTAATTAGTCTTAGAAATAAAAATAAGAAGTCATTACCCCTTTTTAAGATCTTTTTTTTTACATTATTATAGTATATATATATATATATATATATATATATATATATATATATATATATATATATATATATATATATATATATATATATATATATATATATATATATATATATATATATATATATATATGACTCTCGGTGGTCTATGATTACGTTGCTGACTTTAAGATAAAATCTCCCATTAAAAGCTCCTATAAAAAGTTGTCTAATGTGTACTTGAATATAATAAATACCTTTCTATGTTTTGACTTATTTTGCAACAAAGACATTTCAGGTGATTGTATGGTTGTATATATATATATATATATATATATATATATATATATATATATATATATATATATATATATATATATATATAGTATATATATTGATATATTTGTATATATATATATATATGATATATATATATTCAGCCACCCTTCATCATTCAAGATGGATAACAAAAGCAAACATGATCTTACGGTTATACGTTTCAACACAACTTTCAAGTAAAGCTCTTCAAAATCTAGTAAATATAATAATGAAAGTTTGTGCACCAGGATGGCCTTGGATAAAGTTTCATCCAAAGGCAAGTGAGAGCTCGAAATTTTTGTTACCTGATGTGTTTACTTAAAAACGTAGACAAAAATCATGCAGTGATTATGAAGCGTGTACTAAAAACAACTCGCACTTTGCTCATCCTGATAATATATTACTTATGCTAGGAGACACTAGAGAGATAAGAGATTTAGGTATTCAGCGTATTGAAGAATGAAAAGGGATACCACGGCAAGAGTTTTTTGGAAAGCCAAAAACACTAAACTTTCATGCAGATGATTATTCAAACATAATAGATTGGGAAACATGAAACAGTTGCAGACAACTGTTGTAAAGACACTTAACAAATGCCGATCTTCAGGGAAATATAGTAATT
This sequence comes from Trachelipus rathkii, assembly GCA_015478945.1. Lineage (NCBI taxonomy): Eukaryota > Metazoa > Arthropoda > Malacostraca > Isopoda > Trachelipodidae > Trachelipus > Trachelipus rathkii. The sequence goes on from JABUQX010014813.1 coordinate 44,381, forward strand.
GAGCCACTTAAGACTATTTTGTTTCTATACAACAGCCACGGAGTAGAACATGCAGTACATCTAGTAACACAATCTTCAGAAGTAAGAATTGGATATGAAGGGCAGATACAGGCATGACACGTGTAATACAGTCCCGAAAGAACAATGGACTAATATCTAATTTTAAATATAACCTTTATATATATATATATATATAATATAATATATAATAACAATAATATATATATATATACTATATATACTAACTATATATATATATATATATATATATATATATATATATATATATATATATATATATATATATATATATATATATATATATATATATATACATAGGAATATATTCACTGTAGATACATTTTGATGAAGGAAGATGATTGAAGGATATAGATGATTAATTCTAAAAATAAGGGGAATGGAAGAAAACTAGAGGATTTTATATGGGAAATTTTTTAATTTGTTCGTTCGTCAAATATTACCATCATTAGATGCGTCTAGTCTCTCTGATTCCAAATATATATAATATATTTGATTTGTTTTGAAAATTAAAGTAAATATGGGCCCGTAAAATTAAACGGGTGAGCTCCCAAAAACACTTAAACCCCCATAGCTCAAATGTAATCGTTGCAAAAACATTTATATTTGAACCAGAGTATTTACAAAGGTAAAACAATTTACCTCATTAGTATTAGGAGGCCATATTGGACTACGAGATTGGGGGAAAAAATGATCACCCAAATTTTTACTCCATATTGGACTACCTTGGGGTAAAAAATGATAACCCAATTTTTACCTGCCCTTGACCTTTTCTGACCGCCACGTTGTTTCCTGAGGGTATTTTTACCTGACCTTGACCTTTTTGGGCCTTGACCTTTTTGAGAACCCAGTTTTGAGAGCCAGTTTTTGAGAACCCGGATTTTGAGAATCCGGATTTTTGAGAACTAAATTTTTGAGCTTAATTTTTTACTTACTCAGCCTTTTGAGAACCCAAGTGCAAGAGAACCCAAATTTTTGAGAACCCAAATTTTTTTTGAGAACCCGGATTTTTGAGAACCCAAATTTTGAGAACCCAAATTTTGAGAACCCAAATTTTTGGCAGCCCTAATTTTTAGCAACCCTTCGAAGAAGGGTTGTGCCAGATGGAGGCGAAGCCTGTATTACCCCCTATTTTACGCCCCCTAATTTTTTTGACCATGGGTCATTTTTTGCCCACGGTAATTTTAGGGCACCCCTTAGGGGCTTAGCCCTTTTTTGATGTCTTAACCTTGTTTGACCATGATATTTCGGCCTTGACCTTGGCATATACCATGGGTCATTTTTTGCCCACGGTAATTTTTGCCCACACCTAGCCTACACCCAGCCTCCATATAGCCTACACCCAGCCTCCACATAGCCTACACCCAGCCTACACCTAGCCTTCACCTAGCCTACACCTACACCTAGCCTCCACCCATCCTTCACCTAGCCTACACCTACACCTAGATTCCACCCAGCCTTCACCTAGCCTACACCTACACCTAGCCTCCACCCAGCCTTCACATAGCCTACACCTACACCTACACCTAGACTCCACCCAGCCTTCACATAGCCTACACCTACACCTACACCTAGACTCCACCCAGCCTTCACATAGCCTACACCTACACCTACACCTAGACTCCACCCAGACTTCACCTAGCGTACACCTATACCTAGCCTACACGTGCCCCTACAACTTTGATGGCTCAATTTTTATGACTCGGCATTATTGATGACTCATCTTTGATGACGTCATCTTTAGCGGTTCATCTTTGATGGTGCCTATATTGATGGTACAGCTTTGGTGGTCTCCAATCACCGTAAGGAGTATCTAGTGATGTTCTATTAGTATTCTATGAGTATTCTATGAGTGCCAGGTGAGTGCCAAGTGAGTGCCAATGAGTGCCAATGAGTGCCAATGAGTGCCAAGTGAGTGCCAATGAGTGCCAAGTGAGTGCCACATAGTGCCAAGTGAGTGCCACATAGTGCCAACTGAGTGCCACTTTCAAGCCTTTCTAGCTCCCCTGACCCCGATGGCTATTCGCGGGTGTCTACTACAATAAGGTATGAAGGTCAGATGGTGTATATTACAAGTTGCTAGAGTGCTTCCTACTATGGTTAGTATTTTCTAACACTTATAGCAACTAGAATCTAAAGAGCTACACATTTGAGACAGTGATCGCAAACGTTTCAGAGTCCGCGTCCGCAGGTCGAGCCCCTCCGCGAAACCGCCGCGTGCGCCCGCAGGCGCCATATCGCACCGCCGCGTGCGTCGCAGACGCAATATTACCGCGCGAACGAAAAATATGATATCAATGGTAAACTATTCAAAGAATTTCTTTTCAAATATACTATAAGTCATTCACTACAAGTGTACGAAATTTTATTAAAAACATATACTATACATAACAAAGCAGTAAATCAGTAAATCCAACTAGGTGTTATTACCTAACACCTATGGGGATTAGTTTACTGATTTACTGCTTTACTGCTTTAACTCTGCTTTACTGCTAACTCCCTGCTTTACTGCTTTAACTCTCTGCTTTACTACTTTAACTCTCTGCTCTTTAACTCATGCCCATTACATACCTTAAAGCAGTAAATCAGTAAATCAATAAGAGGTGTTGCCTAACACCAAAGCGATTAGTATGCTTTTGTTTTACTGTTTTACTGCTTAAACTCATGTTTTACTGCTTTAACTTTCTGCTTTCCGTTTTAACTCATATATTTATTAACATTATGTTTTCTTTTATATTTTTTATTTTTGTTTTATTAATTTTTATTATTTTTATTTTTATTTTTGTTTTAATACTTTTTTTATTTTTAATGTAAGAATAAAAACACACAGAGTTTCGGTTATATAAACATTTTATTTTAATAAAATTGTACGAAATTTTATTAAAACCTTTTTATATATACGAGTTTTAAGGGAAGTAAAATTGCGTTTTTTCATTTTAAAGCATTTATTACATAATCAGAAACTATAAAATCATTGACATACAAATTTTTAGCATCAAATATATTTACAAGTTTATTAAAACATACATTATTTAAAAAACATATAATGAAATAAATACAATAGACTCCACATAAATTGGAATATAAGGGCTGAACAGGGTAAGACATAGTTTTTACACAGCTTACATTATTATATTTTAAAAATAAGGTAATATAATGATTATTCAATATAAATTTTAAGTTCAAAGAATCAATTATGTGAACAGTATCGTTTTTTACTCTATAAACGGAAATCCAATGTCCTGTTGAGGTGATGTGACGAGGCAATGTATTGAATATGAAGCAGGTGTCCTTCTCCAACTTTACAGAGTTTATTTCGTTAATAGCAAACACACCTAAAAAGCGAGGTTCGGTTTTAAACACCGATTTTATTTCCTCTTCATTCATCTTTAATAATTCAAAAGTACGTTGCGTACTCTAATGAGTTGAGGATGCTCAAGATAGACCACTACAGTGATGGGTGATTGTAGACTCGATCCAAAAGAGAGACTTAGTCCTAGGGTACCCTTTCTCAAAATGTTTAAATGATAGGCGTTACAAGCTGAAAGGTCTGCAGTAAGATCATACGCATATAAATTACTATTCTTTGCGTATTCTTCAAGATTTAAGCCTGTCCCACTATCATTACATGATACAGTGTTGGCTATTAAGTCGTAAAAAGGTCGAGTACAGAGAGATAGGTCTCCGTTGTATAACATTTCATAATCACGTCCGTGAGGCAGTCCATTCACATGTAAACTGATACCTCTAAGACCGAAAGGTGTGAATTTATAGGGTGACTTTTTATAATTCCCGGAGTAGGCTTCATGTTCCACAATTCCTATTATTACTTTCTGTGGTAAATTTCCGTTCACAATGTTAGGGATATTGATACTCGATAAGCCTTGAGTGAAATTAAATATCTTGGTTTCAACTCTCTTAATAGGGTACTTTGCTGTAGTATTCAAAAGCGAATTTTCAATTTCCAAATGACGCTGTGGTGATAATTTCACTTTTCTGACATAGAGATAAGCCTCCAACAGTTTGAAAACAGGTTCTGGACATACAGCTGTAGCAGTGGGCTTACTTTTTATTTTAAGAGCAAATTTAGGATTTGACCGTGATAAAATGATTCTAGTATCTACAGATGGTAGAATGAGTCTTTCTTGAGAGAAGATGTCGCCATTTAATCGACGTAAAATTCATGTGTTATTTATGACTTTAGCTGCTTTATCTATATGTGCAGCCTCATCTTTAAAACTATAAAAACCACATGATTTGAGATGAGACTGTTTAGCATCGTCTGAATAATTTAACAAATGTTCTATATAGCTTCTATAAGGATAATTAGCCGCTGATGCACCTAGTGAAGTTCCGTTAAGATAGACTTCAACCTGTGTGAAACATGTATACAGGAAATTTGATTCTGTATATACTATATGGTCATCACCCGTAGGAAGATCTGTACCATCAGGTTTTGTCAATTTCGTTTTTACATATAAAAACACATTAGAGGGGTCTAGGTATTGATCAGAAGTGCCTGGAATATTGAACTCTAGAGGAACATCTGTATTGGTAATTGAATGCAGAGGATTAATACTGATAAAGTTGGACTCGCTAACGCTAATCTGTGTAGGGTTCATTGAGAAGAGATCCAATTCACTCTTACAACAATCAGGACTAGAAGGATGAAGGAAATGCATCTTGCATGTGCGAGCGCTGGCCGTATAATGAACATTTTCATGAAAAACCTTACTTATATACACACATCGTATAAAAGTTATCAGTTAGTAATTAAATAGCAAATACATCAATACATTTTTTCTTTAGAGGTTTTTTCCGCTTAGTCTTTTTCTTTATGACAATCTTCTTGATCCCTCGACCTTGTCCTGACATTTTACGTCTTATTTTGCGCTTAACATCATCCAACATCTCATCTGAAACATCGGCTATGCGACGTTATGCTGCACGAGGATTATTTCCTGCAGCAATATCTTGAATAGTATGCAAACCTGTTCTTATAGCTTTTTTACCTATATATTCACCACCTCTCCTGAGTAGAGGCCTTGCACTTCTCCATAGCTTGGCAAAAAATCCACCAAGGCCATACCCCCTCTGCATTTTTGTTCCCCTGAATACCCTTTCTTCGTCCATTATTACAGGAGTTATCTTTCTTATACTATCTTCACACTGTGAAGTGTTGGGAATGAAAAAGAATATATCTGACTACACCTCTTATATATTCCATTATCCTGTAATTACTGCATCTGCTTCTTTCTAATATGAACTTTGCATAACAATGCGCCGTATGTAAAGGGAAGGGATTTCCTTCTACATCTTTTATATGCACGCGCACAGAGTCAAAATTTGATCTATTCAGAGGTAGATAATGAACATTAGGAAATGTTATAACTTTACTCTCTTTGGGAAAATATACTACTCTTAATAAAGGAGCTTTAGTATTACCTACATATTGATGATCAATTATATTTGTATATACATAAGCCATACCTGGATGATTGAGCATCTCGGATGGGGTACATGTATAATGCAGTACTCGATCTGCTTCATCTTTTTGTTCATGGGGAGTCATGCGGTTATTCTCCACAGATAGTATAACCCTCTTCAACATAGTAGGGATATCATGAAGTATATCCAACTCAGCATCACGTCTACGAATATGTTTACGCTGCCATGGTGATCGTTCGAGAAAAAACATGTCCCGGTCTCGTAGGTTTACATTTACTTTTGAACTTAAAGATATTATTACTTTATCTTCATAGGTACGCATTTCAGTTTTGTATACCAAGTCCTTACACATAATACTCATATCAAAGAGAACGTTTAAATGACTAAAAATAGCAGGCACCGATTTAAAATATGACCTCCGCAAAGTAAATTCTTCAAAGAAGTATTCTTTTGTAGCAAATGTTGTCGTATTCATCTTTTTGGCAATTGTAGTCCTTTTCAGATAACGAGTATCTTCCACTTGTAATATAGTTTCAACACATTCTACACTTCTGTACACCCCCATCCAGAATAGATTGTGAGGTAAATTTTCTATGTCCGTATTTAATATCATTTCACATAATCCTACTTCGTATGCCTCTCTTTCAAGCTGTATAGGATTCATTAGCACAGTTGTAAAATCGCGAGTTTATTATCAGGATGTAAATCCAGGGAGGCTGAAGAAGGCAGAGTTATATAAAAGTGATCTACACTCTCCATGATTATAATGACAACTGATTAATGATTCTTAACTTCACTTGCTTTTATATAAGTATTAAACTTGGCAGGATATCCCCTCCATTTCACAAGTAATTGCTTATTTTTTCCTTTACCTCTCGTAGCTAATATTTTTTCAATTTTATATTCATGAGTTACAGGATTGAACCTTACTTTTTGTATTTCCTGTTTATAAAATCCTCTTTTCACCATTTAAATCCTCCAGATAATATAACTTTAAACTATCACGACGGTGCGACCGGATATTGTGAACTTTAAAAACTTCAGTAGTCCAACCGGCTTCATACCCCTTTCTGAATCTTTCTTCTGTTCGAGATACTCTTACATAGTCATTCACCTTTATTCCTGAATTATCTTTTATTTTGTTTTCTTTTTCATGTAGATGGGTTCTACGACCTCTAGTTTTTGACATTTCTAAAGGAGTCTTTATAGTTCTATGGTAAGACCTGTTATAAGAATAAGCTAGATCGTTCAGTATATCAATATATTTAAAAGTATTCATTTTAGTAAAATACCTATGCATGCGTTCTTTAATAGTACGTTGGACTCTTTCAACTATTGCCGCTTTGTTTACGGAAAATGTATTGTAATAACTTATACCATACTCCCAAGTCAGCTCCTGAAACCTCGCCCCTTGAATTCCATTCCTGAATCTGTCCAAAATGATTTAGGTGTTCTCCGCTCGTCCTCTATAATTTCAAGTACAGCTTCGGCAACTAGCTGATCTTTTATCTTTTATTGGCCTCAACCACAAGTATCTAGAGTATACGTCAATTGTAAAAAGTATATATTGAAAACCTTCATTATAAGAGCTGTATTTAATCATTTCCGATAAATCTAACTGCCATATGCTATCGAGCTGCGGAGATATGGTTTTCCGTGTAGGAAATTTTTTTCTTACAGGTTTATGTAGAGTAAATGCCTCTTCCCCTCCAAATATGCTTTTAACTCTTTTTTCTCAATATTAGGATACCTTAAAGCAAACCTAGTGAATCCCCCAAAACTATTTGGCTCCCTCAGATTGAAGTAATACTTATCAACTACCTCCTTCGCCTCCATGTTGTCTACTGACACACGTGTAAGCGGCTTATATATATATATATATATATATATATATATATATATATATAAATAACTATATATATATATAAATATATATATATATATATATATATATATATATATATATATATGTGTATATATATGTATGTGTAAAAAAATATTTTTACACACATATAATATATATATATATATATATAATATATATATATATATATATATATATATATATATATATATATATATATATATAAAAAATAAAAATAATAAAAATAAATATAAAAAAATAAAGAAAGAGAAAAAGATTTAAAATAACATTTATTTATACACAAACATTACAACTAAATAAATATGTGATAATACATAATTACGATTTAATCCAACTATGTCTATTATAAGGTGTTTTTCTTGTTCGTCCTCTGGTAACACGTTTAAATTTATCTGATGCGTAAGAAGTACCTGATGGACTTGAATCAGGTCTTGGCGTAACGGGAATATTATCTAAGTCTGCTAATCGCGTTGTATTTAAGATTAAACTTCTGGGAAAATTAATAGTCTGAAGTTCTTGTTTGATATCATTCCATCCTTTTACAGGGCCTTTCTTCCAGTTACGTGAGAGATCAGCTATCAAATCCACAATATTTGATCCTTTAACTATTTCATCATCAATTACGATCTGTCCTGCTTCATTCAAAGTTAATTGGTCTTTTAAAATATTATATAAAGCTATTCCTGATTTACGCACTCTAATAGGTAAGCTCTCCTCTAGGATATTTTTAAATTTATCTTCATTTTTCACTTCAAGTTTTACTTCATTAGGAATATCTACATTGTCGGTTAGCGGAATACGTAGGGATGGATGTAGGTGCATGTCTTTAAGATCTATCAATTTTTGTATGGCATCTTGGTATAAGAGGCGTTTCTCATGGATGTTAATGTCTGAATTTAATATTCTGTACACTTCTTTCTCATATTTGGTTATCTGTTCAACTTTAGGATCATATAAGCTATGAGGTAGAGACTGCTGAAAAGCTAATGAATCGTTCACAATATAAGGATTCTGTTGGTGCAGCTGTTGTTGCTGATGTGAAAGAGGTTGTAATGTCAATGCATTGGGCTGTAATATCTGCGTATATGGGGGTAGTGAATGATGAAACTGTGATTGTGGATTTTGCGCAAGGTGTGGCAATAACTGGCCATATTGAGGTTGTGAATGATGAATCTGAGGAACTGAATTCTGTACAGATGCTGTATTATTATACTTCATTTTCTCATACTCATTATATGGAAGTACAGCAACCTTCTTCATTATGGGGACAACCACTTAGATATCAGTGGAGCTATAACGGAGAAGAGTAATGGTAGGAATACCCCTCCTCCTCTCTGTAGTAACTTCTTTTTATTTTTCAGATTTTTTATATTTAGAGAGAGTTTTTTAATGATGTTTCTATGACGGCGAAGCTTTACCTTCTGAGGTCTGTTTAAAGGAACATTTCCTTTTATAAGATTTAAGCAGACTTCGCATACACATTGGATGAATTTCTCATCCTCGCTGATTAGTTTACGTTTATCGGCAGGTTTCAAGTTTTTTAATTTTTTATACGAAGTAAATACTTTACAACTAGAGCACTCATTATTCAGGTATGTATACAGTTTCTATCTCATAGGGAAGAATGTTGGTACGGAGCAACACTCTGTGCGTGTTTTTGGGGTGAAGTTCACACATCAAATAACCGTGAGGGATCGAAGTAACCTCTTTATATGCTTTTAAGAACTCTTTCCTTTGAAGGGAAACATTTGAGTTGCCAATACATTAATTTGACTCATGTCTCTTCTCTGTCCAAACAACAGCAAATACTGTGTGTTTAAAGAAACACTTCGCATATGCTTGCTTTGATGAAAAATATTCTGCGTTATGAAAAACACAGAGATATTTAGATGGTGAGAATAAACTGTGAACGCTTCTGCTATTTCCAAATTCAATTTGTGCATTAAATCATCTAATACAATAATTTTGTGTCCATGTATATTGTCCAACGATCTAATATCGTATATGCCTTCATGAAATTGAATCACATCTTTATATTCTTTAAATTTTTCCTGATAAACATTATAACACCATATTATTTTTACAGGGGTTTGCTCAAAAATCTCCATTTCCTTTAAAATATTTAATAATAGAAAGGTTTTACCACATCCTGTAGGTCCAGCTACAAGACATGTAGCCGGACTTCGGAACGTAAATTTCTCCACATCCATACTCGTTAAGTGAATAATGAATAATGAGATTAATTAAAGCTGTAAAGCAGTAAAGTACATGGTTTTAATAAAATGTTTATATAACAGAAACTCTGTGTGTTTTTATTCTTACATTAAAAATATAAAACAAAAATAAAAATAGAAATAATAAAATAAAAAGTATTAAAACAAAAATAAAAAATATAAAAGAAAACATAATGTTAATAAATATATGAGTTAAAACAGTAAAGCAGAAAGTTAAAGCAGTAAAGCAGTAAAACAAAAGCATACTAATCCCCCCTTGGTGTTAGGTCACACCTCTATTGATTTACTGATTTACTGCTTTAAGGTATGTAATGTATATGAGTTAATAAATATGTGAGTTAAAAGCAGTAAAGCAGAGAGTTAAAGCAGTAAAGCAGGGAGTTAAAGCAGTAAAGCAGAGAGTTAAAGCAGTAAAGCAGTAAAACAAAAGCATACTAATCCCCTAGGTGTTAGGTAACACCTCTATTGATTTACTGATTTACTGCTTTAAGGTATGTAAAGTATATGTTTTTAATAAAATTTCGTACAATTGTAGTAAAAATGTATGACTCATAGTATATTTGAAAAGAAATTCTTTGAATAGTTTACATTGATATCATATTTTTCGTTCGCGCTGTAATATTGCGTCTGCGGACGCACGCGGCGGCGGGTACGCGGGGATATGGCGCCTGCGGGGCGCGCGCGGCGGTTTCGCGGAGGGGCTGACCTGCGGACGCGGACTCTGAAACGTTTGCGGTCACTGTCTCAAATGTGTAGCTCTTTAGATATATATTCTGCCATGCTATAAGTGTTAGAAAAATACTAACTCATAGTAGGAAGCACTCTAGCAACTTGTAATATACACCATTCGATTCCTCATACCTTATTACATAGGGGTAGACACCCATATTAGGGCTATTCGAGGCTCAGGGGCTAGAAAGGCTTGAAAAAGAGTGGCACTCAGTTGCTTTCTGCTCTCACTTCCTTTTGCACTACCTTGGCACTCACTTGGCACTATTGGCACTCACTTGGCACTCATTGGCACTCATTGGCACTCACTTGGCACTCACCTGGCACTCACCAGGCACTCATAGAATACTCATAGAATACTAATAGAACATCACTAGATACTCCTTACGGTGATTGGAGACCACCAAAGCTGTACCATCAATATAGGCACCATCAAAGATGAACCGCTAAAGATGACGTCATCAAAGATGAGTCATCAATAATGCCGAGTCATAAAAATTGAGCCATCAAAGTTGTAGGGGACACGTGTAGGCTAGGTATAGGTGTACGCTAGGTGAAGTCTGGGTGGAGTCTAGGTGTAGGTGTAGGTGTAGGCTATGTGAAGGCTGGGTGGAGTCTAGGTGTAGGTGTAGGTGTAGGCTATGTGAAGGCTGGGTGGAGTCTAGGTGTAGGTGTAGGTGTAGGCTATGTGAAGGCTGGGTGGAGGCTAGGTGTAGGTGTAGACTAGGTGAAGGCTGAGTGGAATCTAGGTGTAGGTGTAGACTAGGTGAAGGATGGGTGGAGGCTAGGTGCGGGTGTAGGCTAGGTGAAGGCTAGGTGTAGGCTGGGTGTAGGCTATGTGGAGGCTGGGTGTAGGCTATATGGAGGCTGGGTGTAGGCTAGGTGTGGGCAAAAATTACCGTGGGCAAAAAATGACCCATGGTATATGCCAAGGCCAAGGCCGAAATATCATGGTCAAACAAGGTAAAGACATCAAAAAGGGCTAAGCCCCTAAAGGAAGGACAAAAATTACCGTGGGCAAAAAATGACCCATGGTCAAAAAAATTAGGGGGCGTAAAATAGGGGGGTAATACGTACAACGGTTGCTCACGCAACCGTTTGGCGCAACCCTTCTTCGAAGGGTTGCTAAAAATTAGGGTTGCCAAAAAATTTGGGTTCTCAAAAAATTTGGGTTCTCAAAAAATTTGGGTTCTCAAAAAAATTCGGGTTCTCAAAAAATTTGGGTTCTCAAAAAATTTGGGTTCTCAAAAAATTTGGGTTCTCAAAAAAGGTCAAGGGCAGGTAAAAAATTGGGCTCAAAAAATTTGGGTTCTCAAAAAATCCGGATTCTCAAAAAATCCGGGTTCTCAAAAAATCCGGGTTCTCAAAAAATCCGGGTTCTCAAAAAAGGTCAAGGCCCAAAAAGGTCAAGGTCAGGTAAAAATACCCTCAGGAAACAACGTGGCGGTCAGAAAAGGTCAAGGGCAGGTAAAAATTGGGTTATCATTTTTTACCCCAAGGGAGGCCTCCAATATGGAGTAAAAATTTGGGTTATCATTTTTTCCCCCAATCTCGGAGTCCAATATGGCTCTCCTACTACTTACACTAATTTTCATCAAAATCAGATACGTAGTAGTGGGTGAAATTGGTTGATATGTTCTTTAATGCCCAAAAAAGTAAAAAAGTCTGGTATGTGCGAGAGGGGTAGGGGGTTGCACAGCCTTGAAAGTTTAATCATAACATTAGACCATGTTACTGACGTGTGTGTATTCCGTTGTTTTTCAAAATAAAATTTTGACCCACCCTAATATATATATATATATATATATATATATATATATATAAATAAATATATATATATATATATATATATATATATATATATATATAAAATATATATATATATATATATATATATATATATATATATATATATATATATATATATATATATATATATATATATATATATATATATATACTGCAAACCATGTTTGAAA
>JABUQX010014814.1:0-34734 GCA_015478945.1 Trachelipus rathkii
ATTCCTTATAAGGATACTGTGGCTCAAGCAGTAGAGTGGTCGGCCTGCGTGATGAGTATCCAAGGTTTGATTCCTTATAAGGTTACTGTGGCTCAAGCAGAAGAGTGGTCGGCTTGCGTGATGAGCATCCAAGGTTTGATTCCTTATAATGATACTGTGGCTCAAACAGTAGAGTAGTCGGCCTGCGTGATGAGTATCCAAGGTTTGATTCCTTATAAGGTTACTGTGGCTCAAGCAGTAAAATGGTCGGCTTGCATGATGAGCATCCAGGGTTTGATTCCTTATAAGGATACTGTGGCTCAAGCAGTAGAGTGGTCGGCTTGCGTGATGAGTATCCAAGGTTTGATTCCTTATAAGGATACTGTGGCTCAAGCAGTAGAATGGTCGGCTTGCATGATGAGCATCCAAGGTTTGATTCCTTATAAGGATACTGTGGCTCAAGCAGTAGAGTGGTCGGCTTGCGTGATGAGCATTTAGGGTTTGATTCCTTATAAGGATACTGTGACTCAAGGAATAGAATGGTCGGCTTGCGTGATGAGCATCCAAGGTTTGATTCCTTATAAGGATACTGTGGCTCAAGCAGTAGAGTGGTCGGCTTGCGTGATGAGTATCCAAGGTTTGATTCCTTATAAGGATACTGTGGCTCAAGCAGTAGAATGGTCGGCTTGCGTGATGAGCATCCAGGGTTTGATTCCTTATAAGGATACTGTGGCTCAAGCAGTAGAGTGGTCGGCTTGCGTGATGAGCATCCAAGGTTTGATTCCTTATAAGGATACTGTGGCTCAAACAGTAGAATGGTCGGCTTGCGTGATGAGCATCCAGGGTTTGATTCCTTATAAGGATACTGTGGCTCAAGCAGTAGAGTGGTCGGCTTGCGTGATGAGTATCCAAGGTTTGATTCCTTATAAGGATACTGTGGCTCAAGCAGTAGAATGGTCGGCTTGCGTGATGAGCATCCAGGGTTTGATTCCTTATAAGGATACTGTGGCTCAAGCAGTAGAGTGGTCGGCTTGCGTGATGAGTATCCAAGGTTTGATTCCTTATAAGGATACTGTGGCTCAAGCAGTAGAATGGTCGGCTTGCGTGATGAGCATCCAGGGTTTGATTCCTTATAAGGATACTGTGGCTCAAGCAGTAGAGTGGTCGGCTTGCGTGATGAGTATCCAAGGTTTGATTCCTTATAAGGATACTGTGGCTCAAGCAGTAGAATGGTCGGCTTGCGTGATGAGCATCCAGGGTTTGATTCCTTATAAGGATACTGTGGCTCAAGCAGTAGAGTGGTCGGCTTGCGTGATGAGTATCCAAGGTTTGATTCCTTATAAGGATACTGTGGCTCAAGCAGTAGAATGGTCGGCTTGCGTGATGAGCATCCAGGGTTTGATTCCTTATAAGGATACTGTGGCTCAAGCAGTAGAGTGGTCGGCTTGCGTGATGAGTATCCAAGGTTTGATTCCTTATAAGGATACTGTGGCTCAAGCAGTAGAATGGTCGGCTTGCGTGATGAGCATCCAGGGTTTGATTCCTTATAAGGATACTGTGGCTCAAGCAGTAGAGTGGTCGGCTTGCGTGATGAGTATCCAAGGTTTGATTCCTTATAAGGATACTGTGGCTCAAGCAGTAGAATGGTCGGCTTGCGTGATGAGCATCCAGGGTTTGATTCCTTATAAGGATACTGTGGCTCAAGCAGTAGAGTGGTCGGCTTGCGTGATGAGTATCCAAGGTTTGATTCCTTATAAGGATACTGTGGCTCAAGCAGTAGAATGGTCGGCTCGCGTGATGAGCATCCAGGGTTTGATTCCTTATAAGGATACTGTGGCTCAAGCAGTAGAGTGGTCGGCTTGCGTGATGAGTATCCAAGGTTTGATTCCTTATAAGGATACTGTGGCTCAAGCAGTAGAATGGTCGGCTTGCGTGATGAGCATCCAGGGTTTGATTCCTTATAAGGATACTGTGGCTCAAGCAGTAGAGTGGTCGGCTTGCGTGATGAGTATCCAAGGTTTGATTCCTTATAAGGATACTGTGGCTCAAGCAGTAGAATGGTCGGCTTGCGTGATGAGCATCCAGGGTTTGATTCCTTATAAGGATACTGTGGCTCAAACAGTAGGATGGTCGTCTTGCGTGATGAGTATCCAGGCTTCTATTCCTTGTGTATCCTTGAGTTCTCCCTTCTGCAATGGGGTAACGACCTCTGCTGTACATTAGCTACTTTTTGTGTCGAGCTCCGCCCATTTTTGCTCGGAATTTAAGAAATTGTAAAAATAGATTTTTTTAAATTTAAGGAGCAACAAAACATTTTGGTTATTCACTATTTTTGTTTATTTTCAATATTAACTATTAAAGTAGCTAATGTACGGCTAGCCTTAAGGAAAACAATCATGGAACAGAGGATTTGGAGGAACTTACCTACTGGTGAAGAACCATCCAACCACATCTGTGGTGTCGGTCAAATAATAATCCCAACCTCTGTTCCGATTCCAAGTACTTTGAATATTAACCTTTTAAATCCGGCTCCGGTTCCGAGAAGGTTTTACAGCACGATTCCGATCCATCAAAATTTACCGATGCCGATACTCCTGGATCCGATTATTTAACGATATTAAACTAGTCTTATCTCTGTTGCAATGAAGTTGATAAAAACTTTCTTTACTCTCAAACCATACACCTTAGCTACGGACATACATCATCATTCTCAACATGTCTGACAACCCTTCCACATTCAACATTACTAATGAGTATGTCATCTATATATCCGCAGTTACCAGTGTCAGTCAAACTTGGACATCGGCAGATAATCGAAATCTCACATCGGATATATGATTGATAGAAGCTCAATGTTATATTTAACTAGAAGTCTACCTGTCCTTAAAAAAGGAGGCTCTTTCCGTCCCACCCCTCACTCT
Organism: Trachelipus rathkii; assembly: GCA_015478945.1. Lineage (NCBI taxonomy): Eukaryota > Metazoa > Arthropoda > Malacostraca > Isopoda > Trachelipodidae > Trachelipus > Trachelipus rathkii. The sequence goes on from JABUQX010014814.1 coordinate 2,901, forward strand.
CACATTACATCATGTTCTCTCGTCTTACTTCATTTTATTCGCTGCAGAATTTCCGCAAACACCATAACTATATACAACTTCTGTTTATTAATTCCTCTTGAGTCCCCCCTCCTCACTTCCTTCTACGATGATTATCACGCACTATCCTATATATATTTTGTCTTCATCGATAGTGATACCGCCAATTTGATACTACCTTCTCACTATCCTCCACAACTGTTATTAACCCACTTCTTAACACGCATCTTTTTTTTCCTAAACACCGGTGGACTCTTTTTAGTCATTTCTTCTTCTCTTTCCTCACCTAATACAAATATTTCTCAATTCGTCAATCACTTTGATTTCCGGGCCCTCCTCTTGCTCATTAGGCACTCCCTGCTTCTCTTTTTGATACACCAATATATCAGAACATAATATCATCCATGCTTACCATACCACCACGACTCATTACAGACTGAATTTCACTATGTTAGGACTATCGTGTAGCGTGAAAGTTCCTTATTAGTCATGCCTCTTTACTCTCTCATGATCTTTAGTACAGCTGTACTCTTCCTTTATTGTCTCTCTGCATTCCTACCTTCCTTCCATTTGTGCGTATTTGTTCCGCTTTCTCTCAATTCGCGTTTCCCGACGCACTTATTCAATACTATTACTTCACGTCAACTCCAAATAACATTAATTTGTCTTCTGTGGTTAATACATAACTTCCAATCGGAGTTCAACTCACCCATCCTCCTCATTATACTACATTACTTATTTATTTATATTACCCCATTTCCTTCTGATTGTCTCTTTCCCTCTCTCAATACCAAGTCACCTACTATACTTTATATTCTATTAATGATAATAATCTATTTGAGTAAATTATATATAATTAATATAAATACACCTCGTAAGGGGTACGCTCGGTTAATAATATATACATTCTCACTATAATGATAACACATATATTAACTTTAACAATATCTACCTTCCTTCCCACACTAAATAATATCTTCACTCATAAATTTTTATATAAAAATTAAAACACAAGAGATATAACTTTATATCTTTCAGTCTAAAATGCTGAGCAACATTTATTTAGAAAAGCCTTGTTTATCATCTGAAGGTTTAAAAATTCTACTTACTTGGTTGAGTGTACGTCATTGAATAAGTAAAAATAAAAAAATAACTCACATATAAAAAGCAAGTAAAAAATGACAGAAGCTACTATGCAAGTACTCCTTATCAAATTTTTCAAGCTACATACGAAGTATCAGTGGGTTTCCTAGATACCACCCATTGCATAAAGTCTATTCTTACAGTGTACTCCGAAAATGTAACTTTAGTGCAAGTACTTGTCACTGTGTAACCCAAGCTGATTATATATATATCCACACTTATTAACTACCCTATTTGAATTAATACCTAATCTATATATACCTTTATTCTGACTTACAAATCTTAATCCTACACCCTTAAGATGATTATATGAATAACAGCTCTACTTACCCTACTAATTTGAGCACAGTAGAGCTTATATTTAGATAAGTTAACTAGTAGCTTAACTCTCCTTCATCTCTATCATCATCTCCTGAATCTAATTATGTCGAGAGAAGCGTATTATATTCATGACCCTTAAGTACCGTCAACTGCAGGAAAAGACTTTCTCTTTGGTCGCTAAACTAAGTTAAATAATGTTTTAGCATAGAGTAGAATTGAGTGTCAATCTCTCAGAAACCAACAAAAGTAAGTTGAAGCTTCAAATAGCTTTTATGGTGATACATTATGATTGGAATGAAGAAATCACTCGGAGGTAGGATCGATGTCCATGAATGGAGGCAATAAAACAATACTTTGTTGCAATGGCTCTCACGGATTAAGTGATGTCTTTCGCGTGAATCTTTAAATACGGTAGAACTCAGTCAACGTGGCACCTAGCCAAGATCTTCGGAATTCGCCGAACTAATGTCTTAACATTGTAGGGTCATAGTTGTCTACATCACCTCTGTCGCAACTGAATAATAGTGAGACGCATGTCCTGTAATACGAGCTTTAGATCTAAAGTTTCAGTTGTGTTCAAGATGGACCACATCTTAAGGAGCTGCGTGTTACGCGATTGTCTGAGCAAGACACTTGATAGTAATGTATGATTCGATTCACGAATATCAGTTATGTTATGTGTTTTGTAGATTATGAAAAAGAGGAAATTGAACATTAGAACAATCAAACAAATTATTATAGTACGTTGAGATCGCTTTTGGTTTGGATCAATACTATATACTTCAGCTGGAAAGGATGAATGATCTCTTACGCTTCTCTCCCCCCCCCGGGGCTCGCATTTCATTTCCTCTGACATTTGGTTTTAACTCTGAGCATTGTATACGTGGTAGTGTAAGAGCTTCTTGCCCTTGGAATCGATCGCCCGAATGATACCCATGGTCGTTAAGCGCATCAATAACCATGTGGTCGCAGGACACCGTAAAGATAAAACGTAAGAATTGCTCGTCTCAGTAATCAGAGGATAAGGAATGTGCTGTGAAGGAGGGAAAGTGTTGAGTGGGTGTGGCAGCAAAGCGTAAGAAGACGAAACAAACGTGAGCCCAAACTGATATACCGGTTTAGTTAGTACACTAATGGCGGGCTGTTTTGAACGTGAGCAAGGGTGAGGATACGGTGGTATGGGAGATTGGTTTCTGGTTCTCCCACTACAATTGGAATTAAGGTCACAGGGTAAAGGGATCGAACCGCTATCCAACTAGACGAGTGATTGCTATATTGTCTGAGAAGTGAGGAGAGGTGTCTGCTAGTATCGTAACGGTACGCCGTCAGAAAGAGGCAAATCCGACTGAAACGCATTGGAGACGTTAGAGAATGTTCATTGTGGATCATATGACCTTCTACACGACGAACAAAGCCCAAAGTGGTCTAGGTACTATCCTATCGACGTCGCTGATGATACGAATTCTCTACCTATATTATAATATAATATATATATTTATATATAATATTATATTTTATATATATATATATATAATTATATAGATATAGTATTATGAGAGGATCAATAATAGTACTGGCTTTCTTTTTTAGAGTTAATATGTCATTAATATATATTCTTTATATATTATATTATACTACTACTATATACTTTTTCATGTATTTTAACACGCGTGCAATTTTATTTGCAAGTTGAGGTTGAAGTGAATGTATGTAATTCCAATAGGCTTCTATGAAGTTTGTTTCTTCTCTTTTTTTTTTCATAAGACAAATTAAAAACATTATTAAATAAAACTGGTAATGATTAGCATTTTTAATTATTTAAGTTAAGTTTTTTGTCTGTTGTTGTTGTTGTTGTGTTGTTGCCGTTTGCATAATTTCTGTAATAATAATTTATTATTTTGAAAAAGGAAAAAAAAAATTATCAGCATATAATGCGTATGGAACGGTCAGTCCTGGAGATGGAGGATAAAAGGTAAAATGATTGATAATAATAGCTAATTGTATATCTTAATATTTAAATACTAAAGTTAATTGCCACAAAAGCTAACTATATTTATCGAGTAAAATAATAATATAATAATATATATAATTACATTGTAATAATAATTAAATATAATATATAATAATTAAATTAAATAATTAAATTTTAATTAAAAATTATCTTACGATTAAATAATAATTAATAACATAAGTATATTATTAAAATTAAAAGAGAAAATTATAATAATAATTAACTATTAAATAATAAATATTAATTAATTATTATAAAATTAAACTAAACCTATATAACAATAATAGTTCATTGTAAATTCCACCATCTTATTTACCAGAGCGGGTAACGCCGCGAGCACTTACTATTCCCATTGAGATGGAAGAAGTATAAGATGCGGTACACTAAATAAGGCCAGGCTACCTCGGAAACGCAAACAAAGCTCAAGATCAAAAAAGCTCAACATGACCCGAAAGTCTCGGAAAAGATAGTCGTGTTGTCGGCCAGTCAAGTTACTTCAAATATTATATAAATTAATATATAATTTATAACTATATTTTTAAGTGAGAGAATCTACTAGCCTACGCAGTCACGAAAAAATAAATCCTAGCATAAGACTTTATAACGGGACTATTGGCGACAGGACCTCACTATGGCATGTCTGTCAATGTAAGGATTCATTCTCTTGGCCAGGTGGGCCACAACCATACCCCTCATGACATAGACCTTGACTAATTACTCCTACTAATTAATCTACAACCTTAATCTTTCTCTACATAGCTCTAGCCAAACTACACAATTCATACTCTGATATCCAGGTACATAATATTCTTATACTTTAGTGAGGTGAGCTATCTAAATTACAAATACCATCAATTTTATCCTTACGGATTCATACCCTAGAACCACGAGAAACTAACGAAATTCTCCCACACAACCTCAACAGATATATTTTCGCTTATAACCAACCGGACTATTCAATGCATCCTTCCAAAACAGAATAAACATTCTCAGTGATCTATTACATAATTATTCTCTCCGATCATTACCCTTTCTAACCACAAAGACAAAAGCAGCCTTACATGCCCAAACCTCTCCCTTATATTATACCTAATCTAGTGAGAACTCGTTTCTATTTCCTACATTTTATCATTCTTCTTCACGAACAATTAGACACGGTCAAGAAGCTCACTCAACACGGTCATCCTACTGAACACAATTATACTTTAAGATTATACCTTTAATCTTCGACATAGTTTAATACTATAACATTACCAGGTAGCAGCATACCTTATGTAAGTATCCTAAGCGCACTCAAGATTAGTCCCTTTACATTCACCAATATTTTAATGCACCAGCCCTTCCTGCCATTCCCAACTCCCCTACTACATGCATCATCCGTGTTCCCTTTCATCCACTTCCTAAAAAAAAAAAAAAAAAATAATAATAATAATAATGAATAATAATAATATAGATAAATAATAAATACATATATATAACACTAAATGAGAGCATAACTCAATAGAGTAACAGGTAACATCACACTCATCCTCAAATCACCCCCCAACTACCCACCTCCCACCCACACACGTATGGCTTCCAAAATTGATACATATTAAATTAAACTAATTATGAGGTAATAATAATAATTTATCTATATATAATATAATAATCAAATATAGTTTTAATTTAACTCATAATACATAAATAAGATAATATATTAGTCCATCTTAGCCAAAAATATTAATTCATAATAATGCCATAATAAATAATAAATAATGAAAAAGCAAAACTAGAATGACCGAGAGTTTTCCGAATGCGTCATTTAATACTTAGTACAAACTACTTCTTTGGTTTCGCCCTTCTCATTTATTCTTTTTATTATTCCTCATCATTACAATTGCTAATAATCTAAATAGTTTCTTTGTTATACTTATAAACTGTAAATTAAATTATTATATATTATTAAATTACATTATTATCTGTAATTCAATTTATTAATTTTTTCTTTGTTAATTATTTATCTTATTGTTCTAATTATATTCCAAAATATACCTTTGAATAACTATTAATTTTATATACATGTAGCTTTCTAATTAATTTTACTAATGCCTTTATATAATATTATAATATACGGTTTACAATATATATATAAGCATAATTCACAATTGTATTAATCATATTTAGTTAGACATTAATAACAAATTAATTTATACAATATCTCACAAAGTCAAGTAACATTATTATCAAGGATGATAATAGTCGCGCTGGATAAGCTGTGAGGTTTCGTAATTATGATAGACTACGCTGATGGCTACGATATACAAACACGACTATCTATAGGAGTAGCCTAAAATATCACACAATTTAGGTTTAGCTCTATCCTGCTTACAGATCTACATTTCAGTCTATAAATGACAACTATGTATTCAGGATTGTTGTTAAAATATTCTAACCTCAGACATCACATGAAGTGACCAAACCTACTTATACCAGAATATTTAAAAAACCAAAAAACTTTTTATTCAACCATCGTTTGACCCGATTCAACCCTATCTTCTGATTAGAGAATACGTTGGTCTTAAATAAACTGACTACTGTCGTTATCGCCTTTCTGTGTATAACACATCCTACTTAGATAGACTTCATATTCCGTCACGGCACAATCTAAAGCACAATTTAGTATAACTTTTAGAATGTGCTAGATTCCAGGCTCCCCCAGTGTAGTTTTGCTCACTATATAGTCTCGATTTGTCAATGGTACAAGTTCATCGCCTAACCACTGTCTTGGAGTATTGTAAATTCACTTAAATTAATTAGCACTGCGAAAGTGGTGATAATTACCATATCTCTATTATTAACGATGTATTTGCCTCGGAACAGCGTCTCTAAATGATGAGACAGTGTCTAATTGCAAAAAAAGTAGGGAAAAAGAGTTATATACAAAAAAGTGCTCTGACCTCTAACTTTTACTTTAAAAGACATTATTAACATACCTTACAGGAAAAACAAATTGGAAATATGCCTAGTGAATGGAGAGGGGGTGACAGGAGGTATAGGTCCGATCAACTTTCGAACGACACACTTAATATGGAGAATCCAGATTGAATAGGTTTAAACGAATATTAACGCGCACATATGACCTTGGCCAAAGGAAGAAGCCAAAATGAATAACAGAACTGAGTGTGCAGAACAATGAGGAGTACGGTTTGTTTCAAAATAAAATCTAAATCCCTCTTCTATAGATCCGATACCATGCAACGTGTGAATGTGTCTGAGGAGTGTTCAAAATTTGATTATTTACGACAATCGACGATTAGGACGTATGAACTTTAAGCGCAGTATCTATTTTAGGTTTGTCCACGATGAAAAGAATCCATATTCGTCGAAGTGATAATGATGGTGAGCGATTGTGAATTTCTATCACTCGTTCTTGAAAAGAGTGTACTAAAGCACGAGATCAATCACTAAGGTTGAACGATAGATGTGACATCGGATTCCTCACTATTCCAGTTTGAATTTGCTAATAGTGGAGATCACCTTCGAACGGAAGTACAATTGTTCGAGTCCCTGTCCAATTATTCCCGCTAGCTACGAAGCCCTTTCCAGTAACGAGGGAGAACCTAATGTACTTCCATAGAATAGATGAGTCCCTCTACTAGTTGGAATTTGACGAGGTTAGGCAAATGGATGCACTTGAAGTCCTCTTCGCAACTTAGTTTTTCACATTGAATAGTTTGGGATAACAGTTCTCACATGAGTTGACGGGCCTTACTATAACATTCAGAAGACACTCAGTGTTTTACGAGACGTCAGATATAGCTAACAGTTTATTAAGAGTTTTCCGAAGTTCACTGTAACAATTTGGATTTACTCATAGATCATAGACCCTAGCCAATTATGTTAACGAAAGACAGTAATAACTGCAGAGGAATGAGGGCACAACGTTTTATTCAGTGACGCACGGAGATATCTTGTGCATAGTTCGCAAAGTCATTCAATGTTCACTCACACACTCTTTAGCCGCTGGAACCTCCAGAACTATTCGCAGCTCTCATTGCTAAATACCCCCATAATCAGCTATACCTCTAAGTACCATTGCATATCGATCTTCTTTTCGTAATATTACCGATAAATCAGAAGAATTCATACTCAACATAACGATATACGAGTGAGGACTGACGGATTATATTTATTATACATCACATTTCTGTTAGCTCTTACACAGCTCTTGAAAGGATGAATGAAGTGTAGGAGTTGGCATTTATATAACTGAAAGTATGTAAGTATGATGTTATATTACTATAACTCTATAATAAGTTAAATAACTTAGAATAAATCATAAGACCTCATTATATATTTTCTCAAATGTATAGCGAGATAAGTTGTTATCTACCTACGATTAGTATATTGTCAGAGCCGTAGATAGAACGCAAAATCCATTTTCTACACGAAATAACTAACATACAGCGCTATAACCAGAGAAAAGCGTTCAGCGAATTACAACTTCTGGCTGAGAATGGGGCTAAAATGGTTTTTAAGATGTTGACGAGAATAAACTGTAAAAAAAAAACTATGATTTTGAGGTAATAAGACTTATAAGTAATAGCATACATATATGTCGCCAAAGATTGCCTATTTTAGAGCGAGAGCATGATTAAAATGACGTTACTTGTTACCTGTAAAATAAATAGACTTTTCCTTAAAGTATTAAGATTTTGATGAATCCTCTTTTTATTCTCAAACTTTCAATAAATAAAGAATGACCAGACACAGAGCATGTGAGACTCCTCCAGCACACATCGATTAGGCGAGGAGTCAGAGGAGGCAAGTCTATTCGGCATTGGCATCTTGCTTGGAAGGAGAATCTTACGTGGGATGTGGAGTATTTGAAATTCCAACCCACTCACAGTGGAAGGGTCTCACTGAGAAACCCTCCCGCTATCTGTTGTGTGATTTTCAGTAGACGTGTTATCAGCAGAAGATGTTTGAAGATTCCGCTCTCTTTCCTTTTTTTTTTAAAGAGAAAGTAAATTGTTTGAATATAACCACGCCATAACGACTGTTTACCCATCCCGGCTCAGAGCACGCCACTATTAGCATATTTTGCCATGTTTTGACCATTTGACCTTATACTAACACATTAATATAAATATATTTAATGATCCCCCGAAAGCTGTTCGAGTACAAAATATAAGACGATGGCCTGGGTGTATTTGATTTGGTATATATTTTAATTTTAGTTTTTTATTTTGTTTTTACCTTTAGCCTTATACATTAAATATCCCAAACAAAATTTCTAAAAATTTATAATAATTACCTTTATTACCTGCGGTGTAGTCTATAGTAGTAGGATACATGTTTTTCGAATGTGGAGCTATATAAAATCAGATCGTCCATATATATATGACAAAATTAATTTTTTATAATAAAAAAAGGAATAAAATATATTCATTTATAAATCCAATTTATAAAACTAAAAAACCAATTCTAATAAGGCTGTTCAGGTAGGAATTACACTTGACATCTATAATATATAGTTTGCTTAAACCCTTAGATACTGAGTTTCGTTATGTAAAAAGAACAATCCATCAATTAAAGTGGCAACATTTAAATAACAATACACCAATATTATTTGAAAAAAAATATTTTATGGGTAGAAACAAATATAATCTATACTTCTGAAGCACATATATTATATAACAATTTTACTAGTACAAAATAGCTACAATAAAAATTTAAAAATCTTTATGCTCACTAACTGATGAAATAATTATCTAATCCACTTCTTCAACAGTCATCATACTGTAAATGTCAATAATACCTTTTAATTTCTTTCTATTAAATAATCCAAAAGGTTGCAAATTAGCTAAATTGCTTAACTATATATCTACGATTAATATAATCACCATTATTATAATATATAGCTAACACAATTTCTTCAATTATTAAATTCTTTCTGAAGAAATTGGTAACAAAAAATACTCGTAATTCCTCGTCAACTAAACATCAGTAAAAACATTTAATCGAGCTGTGCTTTCAATTATTTAAATATATTTACTATTGATAGATTATTTTGAAAGGTTCCAATAATACCTTTTTCTTTTTTTTGTTTCATCTGAGGAATATATTAATCTATCTTATATTATATATATTATATTTTATGATTATATATCTTATTTATATATTTTATTATAATATTAATATATATTTTATTATATATATATATATTTATATTTATATTATATATATATATATAATTTATATTTATATATTATTATTATATATATTATATTTATATTTATATTTTTGGTCATTCAGCCTTCTAGACAATAGAGCCACAATTTCCATATCTTCAAAAACTATCATAACAGCTACCAGTAAAGAGGAATACATTTGCCTGGAATGCTTGGTTCCAAATTTTGTGCGTGAAATATGTGAAAAAAAAAAAAAAAAAAAAAAAAAAAATTATAGTCTCAAAAACTACAATAGCTACAGCGAAAAGGAATTTATTTTTGGAATAATTTGTAACATTTTGTGATAAGAAAATGTAAAATAAATATAAAAAATAAAAAGAATTATTTGTATTAATTAATTATTAGTATATGATTAAGAGGGCCTATTTAGAGCTTTGTTTTATTGTGTTACTCGTTTAAATAAATAGACTTTCTATAAATTTTGCTTTTTTTTTAAACTAAAGTAAACCCCAAGGTGTATATAATTTCCGTCATCGATGGCTAAGAGTCAGGTTTCTCCGGCCTTTTTCCGGGGATCTACGGCGGTAAGGACTAATTCCCCCCTCCGGGGAGGCTCCGGACACCCCGCCATCTTTGTAAATTTGGTGTCGCGGTATCTCGCCCCTCCCCTACGGGTATGGAAGATAACGTCTCCCCCTGTGTTCCTCCGTCGGCTGCGAGCCCCCTAAATTGCCGCGGGGGGGGTGGGGGTGGCGGGGTGTCAGTAATACTTTTTTTACAAATAATATATATATATTTATCTATGTTCCAGCACCCCCCAAAAAAAATAGCTCAATATTATGTTTAATTTTTTTTTTTTTTTTTTTTTTTTTTTTTTTACATTTCCTAACCAAAATTTTAACAAGGATTCCAAAAATGTATTTCAATTTGCTCTGTAGCTTTTGTAGTTTTTCGAGATATGTTTTTTTTTTTATTTTTTTTTTTTTTTTAACAGTTCTCCTCGGTAAAATTTTGCCCAGGATCTCCAGCAATGTATTTACTTTTCCGTAGCTTGTTGTAGTTTTTGGAGATACGGATTGTGGCTCTTCTAAAAAAATGTCCATATATATTATATATAATTATATTATATATATATCTTATTATATATATTCATATATTATTTATTTATATTATATTTTTATATATATATTATATTTATAAAAAAAAAAAATATATATATTTATATATTATATTTTATATATATTAATTATATATATATAATATATAATATTATTATATTGAATTATAATTTAGAATTCTCTGTAAATCTTTGGTATAATGCGATACACAATATTCATGAAAATCGTGATTTTAAAAACTTAAATATCGATAGGTCAGTAAATTAAAATCTTGAAGTATATCACAGTTAATATTAACTCCATCAGACGGGTTTAATACGTGAAGATTACTCGTATGAATCAGTTTTTCAATTACAAATTATATTTTCGGTGTTGATAATAACTTGCACGTTAACTTTGTTTGGACAGTTAAGGTGCTTGTCGCTTTTGTTGTAGTTTTACTAATGAAGAGCGTTCCTCTATAACTCTACAAAATCTCATACTAAAATATTTTATTAAAGAAAGAGATTTAAATTTTGAGAGAAAATATTTATACAGCGTTATTCTTAATAAAAGAGAATTAGTATGTACATTTTTCAAGAATAAGTTTATGTAGTACTGAAGTTAACTATATTATATAAGAAGTTGATGGGGTGGGGGAGGTTGGCTAACTTGAAAATATGTATACGAGAAGATAATACTAAATATAAAAAAAACAGCATAAACAAAAGCGCATAATGGAGCCATCCAAAAGAGGGTCTGAGCTGGAACAGAGCGGCGATTTTTTTCCTGGCTCCAATAGCTGCAGCCGAGAAACCTGGAGCTCTCCGGAGCTCGGAGCTGATGTGTCGGAGCGCGAGGGATTTTTTGGTTGCTCCGGAAGCTGCATATAACTTTTTAATGTTTGAATTTCAAAAACTAAAGTTAATATCAGGAATGGCACGGAAAAATCAGCTGATTTCTTTACTCAATTTTTTATTTTTTGTTTTATATATATATATATATATATAATATATATATATATATATACTATATATTATATAATATATTAATATATATATTATATATAATACTATAATATATATATATATATTATATATTGTCTTTTTGTATATTTAAGAGATTTAACATCAATAGAAATAAAATTACAATAAAACTATAAATTAAGTTTTTAAATTATTTTTTTTCAATTTTTTAACAAAATTGGCTGTCACCAGTAAGTCCGTAACGCTCTTTATTGTTGCTGTTCATTTGTAGGCATAGACTATAAGCTATCGCTAATGTGGTGTAAGGATTTTGAAGGACCTAGGAGACTAGGAGCCTAGGGTTAAAGGAAATTCGAAAATTAATGCCCAGATTGCGGACGATAATTTTATAGAGTATTGGTTTGTATATTATGTCGGTTGATACTAGTCCTAGGTCCCATATATTTTTAATGAATCTTTATAGCTAACAAAGTAAAATTTAATTTATAAACACAATTTTTTTTATTTATAGTTACTTATCCTTTCTGATTTTCAATTTTGATTTATATAGAATGAATAAATCACTAAAAAAATAATACTATAATGAACTTAATAATATGTTTCTTACAAATTATATTTCGCGTGACCTCAAAAAATCTAAAAAATCAAATATTGATTTTTTTTCTAGGCAAAAAAAAAATAAAATAAATAAATCAACCAACCCTTCTCTTTAGGGACTTGTTACAAGTTCCGCAGCGGCAACCTACCAGTTCACATCCGCCTCGTACGGAATTATTAAACCGTTCCATCGACATTATTGAAAAAGTCTCTTTGCCTGTGGGCAGTGGCAATGGGAACATGTGAATTATCCTTGAAGCGTACCTGTTAGTTTCCTTACTCTTAGAATTCGATCCCCTTAATATCAGTCTCTAGCTTCCACTCTTGCGAGCTAGTTCATGAGAACTACTCTTAGTCTTCCCGATGAGTTCTTTGACAACACTAGTCCTCTTCCTGTCTGCCAGAGGAGGTTGTTGAGTGTGACTCGATTGCAACATTTAAGAAAGGGTTAGATTCGTTTATGGATGGGTTGGGAATCATATAATATATTGACGAAGCCAAATGGCGGGTTTTTAGTTGTGATATAGTTAAAGTTAGATGGCATGTGTGACCAGTCGATTCATCATCGGAATCCTCATGTGGATGGTTTGGGTATCATATTTTATATATTCATTAATTTATGACTAAGCCAAATTGGTGGATTTGTAGTTACAAACAAATTGACAAGCCCTAAGTGCTTTGTGGGATTTGCATGAGCATGTTTGGGTAGTGGGTTGACTGGGACAGTCTCGAAAGGCCCATGTGGCTTTTTACTGTCTCTATATTCTTAATGTCTTAATGATCCTAATTCCTATGTATCTCATTTAAATACATGTGCCTCCTCATGGAAACCAACTCCAATTCGTGCCACAACAATCCATTCTTACATTCCTTCTGACCTTACTTCTTGTTCTCATGTTTCCGTTCGTATTGACTGTCATAAATGGCCTTTTCACCCAAATACGAAGGTCCCTTTACAGTCCTGCGATGTTCATCAAAATTCTTTACAGGTCAGTGTCAAGATCAAGAGGAAGTCATTTCCCTTGATAGACTTAAACCTGCCTTTTTGGAATTTGTACTGTCGAATGACATTGATCTCGTTCCCCCTTCTCCAGGTGTTTTCCTTCTTTTTCTTCCTCCGGTTCCTGAACTTACTGTTCCGGTTTCTTCTCATTCGTCACCTAAAGTTTCAGTTCTTCCTGACGTATTACCTTTTTCATCGGTTACCTCCTACTCGTAATCTACCTCAATCTCCAAAAAGTTCTTCACGACTGGTGCCTCAACCTGTGAAATTTGCCTTACGACGGACACCTCAAAATACACCCCTTCAGGTGTGTTTACCTGCACAACCCCGCACCTTATCGAGGTATGGCAGGCCCATTGGCACCTCAAAGATATCCTTCATGATCTTGTCCTCTGACCCTGCCATTATCTCTGGGGGGAGTACTGTACGGGTTTGCCTGTCAGCACTGTCTTGTTGAGGTCGTTTGTTGTATTTGATGAAGTTGTAGTAGAATCCTAAGGATCCTGTCCAGTTTCATTTTAGTCATTTTTTATATACATGTTTAGTTGTAAAGGATCGCTTATGAACCTCCTAGCGGTCCGTCAATTCTCTATGCTGTTTGTTGTCGAGCAGTAACCTTATTACGTGCTCTACTGCAAGATTGACTTGATCGATACTTCTTCCACTCTATTTCACGTAGCTCTCTTTGTTGTTCCTTAAAATTTCACTGTAGTTACTTGTAGTCATTCCTTAACTTACAAAATTATTTATTTGTTTTACTAATTTTCTTAATGTTCTTTTTTCTACAGGTAAGTATTATACAATTAGAAAGTAACCTTACATTTTTTTTATAAACAAACTTTATATAGCAGGAAGAAGTGCCTCTTATTTAGTCGTCTCATTTAGTTTAGAAGAACTCCTCTGAGATAATCTTATATTGTTTTTATTACTTTTTAGTAATCACAACTATTTGAATTTTATTTGATAAGACAATAATAAAAAAGATATATCGGGCTTTTTTCATTTATAAAATGGTAAAAAAAAAACTCATTTTTTTTTAAACCTTATTGAATGCAGCAAAAACTTGAATCCCTGTATAGACAGACTAAAAAAGCCAAATATAATTTTTGAGATTATCGAACGAAAAAAACTACTATTAGGAAAGTCTTTTATAAAATTTGTTCCCCTAAGTATTAAGATAATAATAATGTGATATGATTAATAATAATAATAATAATTAATAAATAATAATATATATATTATATATTAATAATTAATTATTAATATTAATGAATAATATAATAATTCATAATAATATAATGAATAAAAGATTTGACAAAAATTTTTTTTACTTGTATTTAAGACTTGTTTTTTAGGTAGTTTTTTACGCTGACTCCAAAAATGTATTATTGCTGTTTGTCTATAAGGTCCAAGTTTACGCCATTCATTTGAAAAACTATACTTATATATATACTATATATAATATACTATATATATATATAATATTAACTTTTATATATATATTATTTAATATCATTTTACATATATATATAATAATATGTTATATATTATTTTATATCTATTTATCTAAGATATATATTATATTATATAATATATATATATATATATATATTATATATAATTATATATATATATATATATATATATATTATGATATTATATATATATATATTAATATATATATATATATTATAATATATAGTATTAATGATATAATATAATTTATTTTTACCAAAGATCTGTTTCCAAAAATTATATTTCTGTTTGTCTTTAAGGTTCAGGTTAATTGCCATTCAAAAAGGGATCTTGTCCCATTAATTATTTTGTTCCATTATTTTGGGATTCAGAAATAACTTATATATATATTATTTGTCTTTTTCAATCGAGGTACATTATAAATCCTATATATATTATATATATATAACTTATATATATATATATATTATATATATATCTATATACTACGTATTATAATGATAATATATTATAGTATATATATATATATATATATGTATACTATATATTATATTAATTATATTATATATAATATTTATATATATATATATACTATATATATATTATATATATATAATATATATATATATATATATATATATATATATATATATGAATTAGTACATATAAATACACTCTTTTCTTTTTATACCTTAATAAATGGCGCATTATCTTGTAGCCTTGGAGATATCAATTCTAGCCGGTGTCATGGAAGTTAAAATTCTTTGAGGCAAGAGTAAGGGGTTGATTTCTAATTATTCTTGTTAGTCGTTATCCAAACCGTTTTTGTCTCTTCTGTTTCACGGGAAATTATTTATTGTATTTTGCCAATTTGTAACATGCTTACAAAGTGAAATAGTGTTTAAAACTGAGACCTAGCTATACATAATAACCTCAAATTCGTTTTTGACTTACGGCAATGAAAAAAAAAACCATAGAAAAACAGGATTTTTGTTTTAGGACAGATTTTTACTACTGACAGTGCTTATTCTTTTTTATTATTCTTATAAAATTAAAATAAAAAAACTAATGCAACAATAAAAATTTAAGGTTTATTTAGCAATTTTTTCGTATTAAGTTTAAGTGACAACATTAGGCTAAGGCCATGTATAGTACTATATTAATATATTATATATTATTAAAATTATATTATTATTATATCATATATAGTATATATAATTATTATACTATATATATACTATATAATATATATATATTAATTTATTATATTAATATTATACATATATATATATCATATATATTATATTTGGGAGGGTTGCAGCTCTCCGAAGTTTTGAGATTACCCCCTCCATTGACATATGAGTGTTTGGGTATATCATTGTCATGAATGCCCAATTGATTCGTCCTTTCTTGCGTCATTATCAATTCATTTTCTTCACTTGGAGTGATTTCATAAAAGAGTTTATCACCGTCACTCAATAGGTTTTTCCTTCTTTATTTAAGTACAGGTGGAGGAACTTGACTATCGTGTTTCTTCTATGAAATGCACCCCGTGAAGCAGTTGGTTCAACTCCTACTCTCATCCCTGATCTCCTCGAGATGAACCCAACATTCTAAAGGGAATTACCTCAAATCGTCGACAGTTTTCATTCTTCTTTTTTTTCCGGCTGTTCGATAACTTTCTTATCTTCTGATTTCTGTTCTTCTCTTCATGTTTTCCGGAGGGTGAAAAGGACTCCTCCTACGTAGAAATGTTTCCGGACTTCGGTTGCGCTAACGTTTCGGACTTTTATCGGTGATCATTCTATTCGGTCGTACTTCTTATTATTCCATAGAATGACTATGCCTTCCTGTGAGAGATCCCTCGGAGTGTGCCTTGAACGCATAGGCAGGGGAATTTTTTACTTGCACTTACAATGGAGTAGCAGTGATCAGTACCATTCCAAATGTCTTTCCCTATTAAACTAATCGGGGTGGAAAAAAAAATGTTTAAAAAAGAGTTAAAAAAACCGTTTTTTTTGTGTATTTTATTTTTATCTTGTAAAATATACTATTATTGATTATTTTATTTTATATCTTAGTATTATATCTCAGTTAAAGATACCTGTATATTATACCGTTTATTTGTTTTTTTGGCCCAAATTTAATTACACAAAGAAGAACACAGCAATTAATTTTGAGCAGCATTTTATAATTTATATCAAACTCTCTTTAGGAATAGTGTCAATTTATTAATATACTATATATATTATCTATTATATATTAATTTTATATATAGTATGTATATATATATATATATATTATATATAATATTAATATATATATTTATATATATTAATATTATATATATCTTATATATATATTATATATTTATATTATATATCATTATTTAATTAATTAATAGTATATATATATATATTATATATATAAACTATATAGTATATATATATAGTATATCTTATATATATCTATATATTATATATAATTATAATATATATATATTATATATTATATATAGATATATTTATTATATATATTATATATATATATATATATATATATATAATAGACGGCTTATTTTAATTTATAAAATACTGTATATATATTTATTATATTAAAAGTTTTTTACATCGGTCTTATAAGATATTATTTAATAACGTAGCTTTCAGTCCTTAATTTTTCCTGGACCTCTTTTTTGTAGAGGGTAATAGGTAGCTCCTACAGATATTTTTGAGTCTTTTTTATAAATAATTTTAAATTTTAAAGTTAAATAAATGTATTTACAATACAACTCGAAAAGTGCAAAAGATAACTGATTATGAAATAATATTATAAAGGAAAAGGTTTATTTGCGTAATACGAATAACATTATAAATAATTAAATTCATTTGAATTTTCTTCCATATACTTTTGTTCTTAGAGTGAAACTTCAAAGCTATGGGGATACATAGAATTTATATTTCAGTATAATAATAGTACAGGAATTGCCACATGCGTCATACTTGCTGTACGAGCTGATAAAATATACGAAAAATTCGCAGCGGTACGAAAATTTTGTTACAACCAGGAATACATTATTTCTATCCTTGGAATTTAAAACATAAAACTTTATTGCTAAACAAGTAAATTTAACTTCAAATTCTGAGACTCGTGCTTTTATACATTTCAATCGTGAAATACAAAAATCAGCTTTTAATGGACCTTAACCTTTTCTAAGTAGAAGATGCAAATCTTTTCTGTTTTTCTACTCACATTTTCAGACAATTCACTGTTAAAATGTCCTCTTAAATTTGCATCTTAGAATAATATCATATATATATAGATATATATGATAGTAATGCTTGATAGTCTTGAATCCAGCATAAAGCTATGTTTTCTCAACTTTCCTCTAATATTTTTACTAATAAGATGGTGTCTCAGCAGAAATTGCAATCCCGGAAGGAAAACTTTTTTCAAATCATCTAATTATAATATATATTTTTAATGTTTATTTGTGAACTTCAGTTTTGGCTATAACACTTATTAAGAAGGGGAAGAGTGTTGAAGTTATATCAATCAGGTGGGTACTTCAAAAACTGTGCTTTGTTGAGCTTGCTTCTGCCTTGGTAACTTTCCTCATTGCTATCAAGTTCAACTTTCCCTCCTGATGTAGTGCTAAAGAAGCCAAAAAATCCCTAACACTATGGTACTGTCACTTACCTCTCTTTTCTAATTTCGAATGTATTTTTTAGCAAAAGATTTAGAAACGTCTTAATTACTTTTAATTTTTATGTTCGTGATTGCAAGTATGGCTTCATATAGGAATGCTCCGGACCGGACGATCTTTCTTTATCTCATCTCTACTCTTCCTCTGCTCTTTCGTGTATTCCTGGTAAATCTTTTTCTGTGGTGTATGCATTGGACAATCGGTGCTATGGTCTCTATCGATGTAAATATTATGGACACAAAGCTTTTATTTTCTAACTTTACCTTTCGGTATTTATCTTTTATCTTTGTAACCTTCTCTTGACTTCTTCGTAAATTCCAGTATATGTATCTATACAGCATAATATTAGTAAGATAGCCACTATTTATCTTTAAACTCTATCTATTTTGGCTGTTCTCAGAATTCTGTTCTTTTTTCTTCTATTTTGCATCAATGACCTATCTGTTACTGTCTCCTCTCTACTTTTATTTGATAAATCTACCACTCACTACTTCAATTTCTATTAAGGCGCGCTTCTCTTTAACATAGCCAAATAATGATGCTGTCGAGAGGTAACTTTTAACAGCAAAAACCAATGATCTCTCTCGTTATTCTAGTGGTGTGTTAAGAAGAATATCAATGGCTGTTTTCAATGTTTCAATTAACTGTCAGCTTTTGATCTATCTTATTGTCATATAATCTCCACACAACTTATAATATCTTCTATAAAAAACTCAACTTAACATTTTTTTCTTAATTTCTTGATTATTTTCTTTCTTCGGATTTTTCTTAGAAAGGTATGTATGTTTCCTTTTCTAACTAGTTTCTAGAAAATTGGGGGTTTTGAGGCGCGTTCGGAACTTCTCCCCATCCCAGTTGCTAGCTCTACATAAAGACGTTGTTCGCCCTATGTTATGAGTAGATGAATCATACCTGGGGTGGTTTCCATAATTATTTAGCTTTCAGTTGATATAAGTGGGGTGTAGGTTTGCGTCGGACTCTGTAAACTGCTCTTACTTCTAACCTAACTTTCTCAATCTTTCTAACTGATGCACCAAATCCCTTTATCTACTATTGCTATTTCAATATATATGACATTTTCTTTTGATTTTCATTACGTTGTTGTCATTACTTTGAGGAGAGTTCCTTGAGCAACTGTATTTTTCAGGACGGTCTCTCCTTTCTTTCGTCAACTCCCTGACCCAACGTAAGTGCGTTATGGGTCAATCTTACATGTAACTTTTTACTGTAGTCATGTAAGCATTCGTTTTTTTTATTATTTTCCAATTATTTTCTTTTGCCCAATTTCACATGCGAATGTCTTATCGGGGTAGTGTCAGACTTGGATTCGGGAATGGTTCAAATTTTCAAATTCTCCGATTAGAAATTTGGTAAAGCTAGGCCTTTTACCAACTGCTGATGGAATATATACTTAGTACTAATATATATAATACTTATATATATTAATATCTATAGTAGTCATATCTTGATATGAACAAATTTCTTCGTATTATATATTATATATTAGTATTATTGGCTATATATATTATATATATAGTATATATATACATATACTTTATAAATATATTAATATATATATACCTATTTAATATACGTACTAGTTTATCTACTACTAATATATATATATATATAGTGATATAAGTTATATATATATATATATACTATCTATATAATAATATAGATATAGTGAAAGAGATATTACAATTAACTTAATTAATATAGTAATCTAATATATATTATCATTATAATTATGATATTGATATAATAATATCTACGGTAATGATGATACTTATAAATATATATATTACATACTATATTTAAATATAATATATATATAGTCTAGTATATTATAGTTTAAAATCATCTTAGCTATCTATAATTCAGGAATATAGGGGGAGAGAGCATGCACCTGATAACAGAAAGTAGTAGAAGAACGAGTGGTGTAGAGTCAAAGAGAAAGCCTCCCATTCTGCTACGCTTCTTGTTTGACTAAGTTGAGATAACTCGTGCAGCCAGAAAAGTCCAGCCTGAGGTTTCACTGGGACTGCAACGGACCCTCACTTGAAAAAGTGGTGATCTATCTCGTCTGTGGCGGGGTTCATCCCTCATAGACTCAAAGCCACAACCATACCCCCTTCCCAAAACTCCGACATGATACGCCTGTTGTACACCCTTCTCTTCTCGCCTCTCCAAATCAGCACTTCTTTACTTCAGCGGCTTCCTTTGCTGATCATCCACTTTCTATCTTTTCAGGTCTTCCCTCAGCACTGGTCGATTCCAGGGAATCACCAATATAATTACGCTGTAAAAACAGACTATCATTCCTTCTTTGCATATGATTCCAACATCTCAAATGTTCGCTCTTCGTTTCTATATCTCTAATTTTCGCCATTTCCTATACCAAACACAACTCCCATATGATTTTATATGTTAACATTTACGCTTTTCCTTTACACCACAATAATCCCTAATTCGTTCGTTTTTATTGTTTACCAATTCTTCTCACATTTAGCACAGCCCTAAGATGTGTACCTTAGATCTATATATAGCTCTTATCCATTTACCATAGTTTAGCTACTATACATTAACACAGTGCACACATATCCTTCATGCAAAAATACCTGGGCGCACTCAAGACTTGTAAGTCCCTTGCCAGTACACTCAAAAGGATTTAAATTTTGTTAAGCTTCTATTACCATTTGCCAACTTTCATATTAATTCGTGACTCGCTCCGTTCCATTGTTCACCCAACATAGTATTGCTAAATATTAACTCAGGATACTTGTGCAGCTGCTCACATCTAACTGATTCCACACAGCTCGGACTCTCCTCACTCACTACATTACATTTATTTTTATTAATACATTTACTTTCAAACACTCCTTTTACACTCACTCTGTCAAACCTCTCTACTCAATCCTCCAATCTCTTTTCAGATTCTAAACAACCACAAATCATCTGCATTACATAAGCAGGACCCTCACTCTCTTCCATTCTCTCCATTATTTAACACTTCCCTTAAATTTGAGCATATCCCACTATAATTTGTTCATGAACCCTCCACTACAATTAATTATCAAGGGCACTGTACACATCCCGGTTACCTGCTATAATTACTATTTTGACATCCCTCGTGTTCGACCTTTGGTATTCTGTACACACGGCTTTCACTGTCAACATACATTACTTTTGACATTGGCATTTCTGGAGTCTCTCACAACAGCCATATTCATGAACTTGACACAGGGCTTTCTTAATTATCCTGTCATAAGCTTGTTGAATAATAAAAACTAAATACATTAATTCTTCTTTTTCTCATTTTCCCAATTATTTGTTTCAATGAAAAAATTTGATCCTACTCCTCTACCACTCTCTAAATGCCACCTTGTTCCACGTCAAGTCTGTTCAGTCACTCGACTACTCTCTCTCAACAATAGGATTACAGCGATATATTGTTCCCTTACAGCAGTAAATAACTAATTTCCCCTGTAGTCCTTACAGTTCCTCGCTTCCCCCTTAACGTATAAGTTTAGGTGAATATTTATAGTTATCCTCGGTCTTGCTTGCAGATTATGCCCTCCTGAACCAATTATTCCAATACAATCTTGGGGCCTAAATGCTTTGATATTTCGACAGTTTATCCATTCTATGCCTGCAAAATCATTATTCAACTTTGCTCTTGCTACCCGTTATGCCTCCTCTACTATATACTTCATCCCAAAATACCTTTTTTTCTTCCTGTGCCCATCAAACACACAAAGTTGCTATCAACCTCTTCATTATGCTGAACGAAATAGTTTGCAGATTTTCATTGATGACTTAACTGTCACTTCACTATCCATAAATTCTTGTGCCGGTGACTATACCATTCATTATATTTTATCGGTTCATAAAAGCAACCTTTCCAAAAGTATTATGATACCTTGGAGCAACTGAGTTTTCTCGTATTTCTAATAAGGGGAAAGAAAATTTTTCTCTAAAATTCTTTTCATTCGTTCTTCTACTCTAATCAATCTCCATACAACTAAAACAGCTTCGAAAACACCTATCTCAAATCTTCTTCTGTTCATAATATTCGTGGAGTTTCTTTTTCGCTGACACTCTGCATTCCACCATCATGTTGAGATTCTTACTTGCGTCTACATTTAGCACATCCACGATTACTTCTCCGTTGCACGTGAACTAGAAAAGGCGTTCCGTTTACATATATGGTCCAGATTTGTTCAGGTTTCATGCTTGATTCATTTCAATTTTAAATTATTAAGGAATTCTTTATGGCTACACTTACACCTTAAGTGTAACTACACTTACTTGCACTTTTATTTTACGACTCACTGCACTTATTTGCATTTGCATCTTACGCTTCACTACACTTATTTGCTCCCAAACTTAACGTC
This sequence comes from Trachelipus rathkii, assembly GCA_015478945.1. Lineage (NCBI taxonomy): Eukaryota > Metazoa > Arthropoda > Malacostraca > Isopoda > Trachelipodidae > Trachelipus > Trachelipus rathkii. The sequence goes on from JABUQX010014814.1 coordinate 25,832, forward strand.
TCACTACACTTATTTGCTCCTACACTTCACGTCTCACTATACTTAGAAAGTAACTCTTACACTTTACGTCTCACTACACTTTTTTCCTCTTACACTTTGCGTCTTAGTACACCTACCTGCTAGTTACATATTACACTTGTACGTCTCACTATATTTATTTGCTCTTACAAACTTTCGTAAATGCTGTATATTTGCACTTACACTTTATGTTTAAAAACATCTATTACACCTACACTTTTCTTTCTTCCTCTTCATTTAAAATATTAAAAGTAAAAAAATATTAAATTTGAACTCGTTAATTTACATTTTAATTGCATAATTAATGTATAATATATATATTATTATATATATATATTATATAAAAAAATTTATAATATATAACTATATATATAGAGTATAAAAATAGTTATAAAATTATAAAAAATTAATAGACAAGTTATATAAACATATAATATGGAAAATATATATATACATACTATAGTATTATATATATATATATATATAATATATATATATAATATATATATACTATATATCATATATATATATATATAATATATATATATATATTATATATAGTTATTTAATATAATATATATATAATATAAATATATATATATATATAATATAATATATATATATATATATATATATAAGAGTATATATATATATATATATATATATAATATATATATATACTATATATTAAAGTATATACTATATATATATATATGTAGTAAATACTACATATTATATATATACTATATATATATATATAAATATATATATAACATATGTAAGTATATATATATATAATTATATATATATAACATAATATATATATATATATATATGTATACTATGCATATATATATATATATATATATACTATAACGTATATACGTATATATATATATATAATATATATATATAGTTAGGTAAGTATATATATATATATATATAATAATATACTATATATATGTATTATGATATTATATACTAAACTTAATTAAATGACTCACCCTATTTATGCCTAAAAATAATGGTAACTTTCTTGCCTGCCTGTGGCAACATTAAAATGTAACTAAGAGATGCCAAAAACAACAATATAAACATAGTATATATATTCTAAATTCTCACACGCACAATCTCCTCAATTCCATTTGAGCACGAACATGTCTACCTTTTTAAATGATTGGAAAAATAGCATTATCCTTAGCATTTGGACAGGGTCGAGTCAAAGGAGCCAAAAGGCTTATAAAAGCTGTTCTGTACTTTCCAGTTCATTTTTGTCCCCTCTATCTTTTGGGCGCGATGTTGGTGCTTTATCTTCTTTTTCTTATGGTACTGCAGCGGCAGTGTTCGAAGGGGAACTTACCACGTGCGCGTAACCACCACCTTTACGACGAACTCGTAGAATAAAGGGTGCTGTATCTGAGCCCAAGTTTTGTGTAGATATTGGTAACTCCAGGCTAGTCTCGCTTGCGGCGTGCTCTCCTTTTTTCCTTCCACCACCGTTCTGTGGAACTCTCTTCCATCTTCTGTGGTTTTTCCTGCTGAATTTAATCTCCCTCCACTTTAAAGCCTGCGTCTGTGCTCCCATCTGCGTAATTTGAGCCTACTATGCGGATGAAATTTAGCGTTGCAGACACCCCTCCCTGAATAGGGCTCTGCCCCGTGAGTGGTGGTGACAACTGTAAAAAAATAAAAAAATAAAAATCTAATCGCAATGATTCTTACATTTTCTGTTTCAATTTTAACAAAATCTTTTAACTATTTTATTTGGTATATTTTCCTTCATTCTGACCCAATTTCTCGCAAAAAAAATAAGAGAAGAATTTTTATCGAAAGATTATGAAATTTGTATATCGTTTCTGTAATGTATATTCTGTGTGCATAGATAGCACGAGCACAGTAGGAAGTCGCCTTATATACATATATAATATATATATATAGTATATATATAGTGTATATATATTTAAATTATTAATAATTTATTTTCTATTAAATAATAATAATTTAGGCTAAATCATAATTTAACCCGGACGTATTATTTTAGTATTCTTAGTATTATTGTTAATCATTACTTAGCATTGACGAATCACGAGTTCATATCGGGGAATAAATTTTATCACAGTATTTTGGATGGGCATTAATTCTATATGCTTTACCATGATGATTCATTAATATTTAAACTGAGATGATCTAGTAACTTTCTCGATTTACATCCCATTCATGTCGATATGCATATGAGCTCGTATTTATATTCTTGGAAGCATTTTTTGGACATACCAGATGACGTATATATGTTATTATTATGCATTCGATAGTAGCTTTATATTTATATTAGCAGTTAGATGCTATGTAGTGAAGTAACGCTTGCTGTCCTTTTTGACTGTTAATATATATATATTTATTTATATATTTATTATTATATACATATATATATTATATTCTTTTTACATATTATGTATTCATATCTCTTTATACATACGTATTATTTGTGTATATTATCTATTATTATATTATATATATAGTTATATATATATATGTTAGTTTAGGCATCTTTTGGGTGCATTATATCAGTTATTTAAATATAATTTTGATATCTTAATATTTTTAACCTATGAATTTGATGACATAATTGTCTTTGAAATTAGGACTTGTTATGCTATTACCTATAATAGGTGAGTAGACTTTCTCGGTCATCTGGAATTTATCATATATATATAATAATATAATTTTAAAACCCACTGGAGCCATCTTCAACGTAGACCGATATATACTAGTTTGTTGGTGCGTTTATGTAGAGTGCTAACCTACCTAAGATTGCCGAGCCTACTCCCTCCGTGTGTTGCAACGGGCAAATAGTGCACGAAGCTCAGATTCAACGCTTCTCCTCGCGGTATTTGTAAAGCTACGAATCATGCTTAGCACAGTTCGGACGTGCGTGTTGGGTCCGGAGTCACCGGGTAGTGAGGCGCATACAACAGGGTTTTAGGTTGCTTGTTTTTTTCTGAGTGAGGTTTGGGCTTCTTTAGGTGGATCTGTAGGTTACTATGCGTTTTGTAGTCTGTATAGATTCGATGGAGATTGTGGGAATAATTGGTTTATAGTTGGTTAATTGCTTGTTTTATGCATGAGTTTTTGTATCATGTCAGTTGAAACTTTAACTATTGTTTCTGATATAAGGCTTAGTGAGTATTTAATTAGTTTAGCCAATAAGAGGAATGGTTATAGTAGTATAATGGTTTCTTATTTTTGTTTTGCTATGTTGGGGGTAGTATATTATTGGTATGAGGTGGCTATATTACTTAGTATATATTGGCTGGTATTGTATGTTTGTAGTAATATAGGTGTCGTACTGGTATAAACTATAGTAGTATCGGTAAGTTAGGCTAGTTAAGTATCTATATAATAGTATAGTATGTATATTTAACTATATATATATATTTAGTTGAGTTTTAGTATTTTTTGTAGTAGTATATAGTATCAGAGAAATGCTGGTTGGGGCACATTGTCGGCTGCTTTGTAGAGTCAAAGCTTTTGCCGTCTAGGGCTTGCACTTTTGACTTCCGCATGCGGTCTCGAGATTATAAACGTACGTTCGCGGCGGTACGTGCGCGCTCTGTCTCGCACTTATTTCAGGTGGGTAAACCAGTGTCATGGTCGCCGTAGTTTTGGTTGTTTTATTTTCGTGTGGTGCGAAATTTCGTTCGCAGCTTTTTTGCTTTGGTAGTTGGGTTTGGGTTCTCGAGGTGGCGTTTTGGTGGCTTAAGGTTGCCTGTCACAGTGCGGTTCCGTGCTGGTGGGTTTGCCGCCATTGTGCCCTCACTGGCTTAATAACGTGCGGACTCTTGTCAGGCAACTAAAAGATTATTAATTATTAAATGGTGATATCTTAGGATCCCTTTTCCTACTCATTGTTGGGTATATTTTTCTATGTTAGTTAATATTGATAATTGCCAAGAAGTGTTGAAGGGTCGTTTGAAGTTATGTGGTGGGGGTTTGTTACCCAAATCTGTATCATTTTCAAGATTTTTTCGGTCACTCTTTCCTGTTGCCTGTTCTAATGTGTGCTTCCTTTCAATACGGTAGACTTTGGGTCACCGCGGATGTACGGTCCAAGTTCGGGAGTTTTCATGCGAGGGATTTCTTACCATTTGTTGGGCTGCTTCGAATGGATTTGGTTTTAATTGTTGCGCTTATTCGCTTTGGGTTTGATAAGTGAAAAGATTTTAATGTCCTGTTAGTCGCGCGAATTTGTATTATCTTATTTTTGTTCAGAATTTGTAATTAGAGCCACGGTTTATTCAGCTGCTGTGTATATCGGTGTTCTTGCCGTAGGTATGGTTCATTGATCTTATTGAGTTTCTGCCTTGTATCTCGTTGGGCGCTGGCGTGATTTAGGAAGATTTATATCTCCACCGGTTCGAGATTTACTAGTATAGTTTATTTGTGGCGGCTAGCTGCTATCTTAATTATGAGTATTATACTGTAATAGTTATTACAATATTTAAATAGATTCTGGCTTAGCTTAATTTTCGGAGTAGTATCTGAGGGGGAGCTTATATTTGTATATGGTCTTATGTAGTTTATAAAATTAAGTCGATACATGACGTTTTATGTAAATATGATAACATAGAATAGTTTCATTATACCAGATCCGGTGCGTGCACTCTTCCGCTCCTCTGGCTAAATAGTGTTTGGGGGTTTTCATGTGCCGCTAAGAGAAACAACATATCCTGTCCTCTACCAGTGTCTGCGTGTATACTTATGTATTCGCGTCATCGAAAAGCGGCAGGCTGCAAACCATGACTTTGCAGTACTAGGGAATTCAGAGGTGACGAGATGATGAGTTGCAACTCCCGTGAAACGGTTGTGCGGAGTCGATCAAGGGAGTCGAGCGAAAATTAGCAGGAACAGTTCGTACCAAGGTGGGTCGATTCGATGTACGCGTAAAAAAGTTTCCGCTGCTCCTGTTTTGTTCGTCTTACGTTGCTCCGGCACCCGGCTAAGTGTCGGACGTGTTTAACGAAAATGATAAAACTTATGTAGGCCGTTTACCACTTTGTATTCAAGAAATGAGTCTTGGAATATTGTTCTGTTTGTTAAGTAAAATACCAAGGAAGTTGAGCACTATATACATGGGGTTTCTTTTAATTTTCTTTAACAGTGTTTGTGGTTTAATAAATCCGTAGTATATAAGATCATGCCTTTTTAGGTTAATTGTTAATCCCTGTGGTTTTTTTTTATAATAAGAAGGGGTGGATATTACCGTGGCGATATTATTCTTGGGTTAATAAGCTCGTTAAGTACTTCACCCGGGGGCCCTTAATCTGCCTATACTTTGGTGGCCGGAATTGTTGAAAGGCATTATTCTTGTAAGCCCAGTTGAAGTTGTATGTGAAAGTGCTTTTGTGTGTTAGCTGGCAGTGACTTGTGGTATAATTTGGATTTTCTGTATAGACCTGAATGTGATTTTTTACGTATAGCTCGCACGATATAGCTCATTTCTATTTTTGGACTCTTTATCTAAAGCTGTGTACATTAACGTATACATGACTGTTCCGACATTCCCATTTATAGAAGGCGGTGTCTGATTTCGGCATCTCATTTTCGTGCCATTAAGACATTGTATATATAGGGAGAGAGTCGCTCAGGTGACCAAATCGATATCGGTAGATCAAACACTTTATTCTTGATTGTCAACAATTTAACCCAGGAATACTTTTACGGCATCCCTATGATTAGTTTTAGTTGTGATAAAGTGTAATTTTATATTGGTACAGGTTTTATTATTTTCATACTGAGTATAGCTTATAGCGTACTATTCATGAATGGTATTGTGAGGGCCGGAGTCCTCTAAGGATGACATTTCATAGGAAATTTGGCATGTTATAGGTCATGATATCGATGGTAGTTGGGGAGAGTTGTTTATCAGATGGCGAGAGGTATTAGACGGTCTAGGGTTACTGATCTTTGAGTTGTAACGGTCGAGGCAGGTTAGGCAGTCCGAACCGCGGTGCCAAATTGGAGTCCGCAGGGCTTTGCCGATCGGACTTGTTTTTAGTGTTAAATGAAGGTGGGTGTGGTGACTGAAATTTGAGCTGGAATGAGACGGTTCTTGTATGGTGTGGACTGGCGTGGTCAATTGTTTGAGGAGGACATGGAGTACAGGGTTCGCGTGACCCTCTTTATTTAAGGCCGGGTAACACTAGACAAGTCTTGCGAGGGTCGCTGGGAGGCATCTGTGAACCCTAGAACCAACCTAAGCCACTGCCTTCACCAAGATCATATTTCCTTTCAAGCCAGCTATGGAGATGTTGAACTTCGTTCTATTATAATATATCAAACCTCTCCGCATAACTCTTAACACTTACGTTGTTGTTCGAGTGCTGCATCACGAGCTGACGAGATGAATTTTAGTTGTGTGGAGAGAAGTATTTTGAGGTGCCAGAGAGTAACTTATCACTGCTGTTTACAAGTCATGAATAGCTATATTTTTGTATAAAAGGTAATTCTGGGGGCATCTATTCCATTTGTTCCTTTGTTGATGTGAAAGATCTAGGTACACTTGAGGATGAGTTGCGAAGTTTGAATAATTTGTAAACATCATCATATCAATTGTTTCAATAATAGATTAAAATGAAATGTTCTTGTTAAGGGATCAGTGTATAACTATTTTGCGTATTTAATATTAAATCTTTCTGTGTGAAGTCGCACTTCATTATCGCGAGACGTGGCGACGTGCGGCAACTTGACGAGGTGGTGGACAGGGTTCTCGACATTGGTCTGAGATGAGAGTAGCTGAGATGCGCTAGCTGGCTACGTCGGGGGTACTCTGCGAGATGCGGAGGTGCGTAGCGGTACGTACCCTTAAAGTGAAGCGAGGTGCGCACTCTTCTTGTATGTTTTTTTATTATTCAAGGGTGATTACGTGAGTGGGAGAGTCATGTTATTATGGTATGCTATTATACAACAATATACACACTCACTATACGATTATTTATTAGTTTATTATTATATTAATTAAATACTATTGAAATTATAATGAGTAGTAATATAATATATTATATTATATATTCAGACACATAGTTAAGTTCCTGCATGATTAATGAATTATAACAAAATTATAGATATGAATAATATTGCCATGCGAATCATAGCAGTATAAGTGAAGATATTGTTCATATGGAATAAATATTTCGAGCTAATTCAATTAATTATTATAAGAAAAAATTAATATTTTTAATATTTTTCGAAGTATTTTTATTATTGAGATATTGAATTCCAATTTATATTTAAGACGTAGATTTTTTGGCTTAAATGTACTTGATTTGTCTATAAAGATTTTAAATGGTATTAATTCGATATTTAACTACCCTACTCAATATATATATTATATAAATATAAGTATTAATAAAATAAATATATAAATATGTTATATATAATATAATAGTGAATATATATATATATATAATATAAAATATATGATTTTGATATATATATAATATACTATAAATTATATATAAATCTATAATATACTTATATATTGTATTATATACTGTATAGTGTATCCCTGATAATATTATTACACTATACTCACTATTATAGTATTAATTATGATATATAGTCGATTGAGTACGTATATTATTTATTTATCGTATTTTATAGTAGTGTATGTATATTGTATCCAGAGGCGACCTCTACAGTGCCGTGTTGCTCGTGTGCTTAGGCACGAGTTAGACATTAGTCAGAAGAACGAGTCGAATTCTAGCCGACCAATTTCTATAATCTGTTCGATAACAGTTTCTTACTATTTTTTTTTGCCGAAAATTGGTTTCACACGTAACATGAAGGGACATGTTCTAACACAAATTGATATAAAGATTTGTGATTTAAACTTGACACAGAAACGTGTACGGAAATCATCTCGCGATGAGATTGTATTTATTTTTTTATTTGTTTACAGCGGTATTGTCGACCTGAACCTACTCCTGGGGAGAGCCCTATTCACAGGGAGGGGGTGTTGCTACCGCTAAATTTCATTACGTCTATGAAGCAAGAATTTACGACCAGATAGATCAGCAGACGCAGGCTTACAAGTGGGGGACGTATTTATAACATTCAGGCAGGAAACACAGAAGATGAGAGGAGTTACGGGCAAAACAGAACAGGAGGTGGGCGAAAAAAGAGAAGGCGCCCAGAGAGTTTTCGACCAGACTCGCGCACGGCGATTAATCACTCCCGCACTCTCAGCCAATTATCGTAACCGTACAAAACTGTGGTGCGTCCAGCATGAACCCGCGCAACCGCTTTTTCTACGAGTTATCGTCGTAAATGTGGTCCGTTGGTGGTGAACGGGCGGTGATTGTTATGGTAAGTTCGCCACGATCGAACACGGTTGGCCAGCTTGCAAGGTTACCATTAATAGAAAGAGAGATAAAGCACTCAAGCATCGCGCCGCCAATAGGAATAGGAAGGGACACATAATGAAGACTGGCAAAGCTACCAGAACAAGTTTAGGTATGGAGCTCTTTTCGGGGCTTTTGACTCGACTCGCTGCTTGCCAAATGGCTAAGAGTTGATGCTATGTTTATTGTTTCCGTCGTCAAGTCCATAAAAAGAGTGTGATCTGATTCGTGACTCAAATGGAGATTGAGGAGCACTTTCGTGGCGTGATGGAGCAAATTTAGACTGATATTCTGATCAATTATTAGTAATGTTTGATTTTGTGGCATCTTATTAGTTACATTTTACCACTGTTTGGCCGACACGGACAGGCAAGGAGTTTTCCTATTATTTGGTTAGGGCCATAAGGAGTAGAGGTGTTGAGTGAGTCATTTTATTATAAGTGGTTAGGTAATCAATTATACTATTTAGATCATAATATGATGATA
>JABUQX010014815.1:0-17500 GCA_015478945.1 Trachelipus rathkii
TAGTTGGCATATATATTTATTATCGAACGTTTTAATGGATATTTCTAGCTCCTCGAAAACGGAGGAAGAACTATAAGGTGTTTGTCTGACGGCAACGGGAGGCGGCGCTCTATGAGCGGCTAGAGATTCAAATTTGGCGCGGCTGTCGATAAGGTTCCCGCTGGCGAGCTCCAGTAAGTTACCAGTATTTAAAGACCGTTTTACGATTTTATAAACGCTGACGAATATGCCCGGCGGTCCGATTCCTAAGACCTCATGTTTAAGAATATTAAAGACGATCTTTTCCATCGCTTCGAGGTGGCTCTCGTCTAGGTCGATTTTCAGAAAGGAATTTTTCGATTTCTTGCCGCTTCCCGAGGTCTCTTGTTCGCATCGGCCCGGTCAGGAGGGCAGGTCCTGAGTCGACGTCGGCGGTCAGGAACATTACCAGAGAGAAAGAGAGGCTGACATGCGAGCAGATTTCAATGCAGAAGTGGCGTAAATTTGAGTAATAGTTCAGGAGACAAGTGGAGACAAGTATTGGGATTGTGGGGAGAAAAGACGAAGAATATGGAAGGGGAGAGATTGATAGATTACTGTATATGAGGAATGATCTGAAGATTATGAACACCTTTTAGTACCGACACCATCCAGTAAAGACTCACATCACACACACCAATACTCTCTACCAGCCTACGCATACTATGGGTGGATAACTCAAAATAATTCCCATTACCACACAACGGCATAATTTCACTCACATACATCGGAGATATCGACCATATACAATAGAGCATATGTTATCAGTACTACACTAGGCATTCGATATCACGCACTCAATGGTACACAGGTTGTTACTTAGACCGACGCTACCGGTTAACCCCACAGCGAGCGTGAGTGGGAGATTGAGATTTTAGATTGGTGGTCTGGGCATAGGTATACGGTTAGTAGTAACACTCCTCACCTTCACCGTATACTATTATACGTAGCCTCCTCAACCCCCCGTCAGTACCTACACCTCACCCTAACACCCTCACCTATATAGGTTATTATATTCACTATTACAGACTACATGCCTTATTCAAGTGTCAAATATACTACCTCATACCGTTACTCTTTCAACATTCACCGGTACTCACCTAAGTTAACTTATTCACCCATACATACAGTAGTCTAATTTACAATTTAAAACCTATTTATATTTATATTATTTCCGACGTTATTACTCCTATCAATTATACTTTATGGGTAATCATATTCAACCCTTTATTATATACTTATTATTTCCTTCTAGTTATTATATACTTATTTTATATTTCAAACTATACAGCTACCAGCATTTAGTGTAAAACGCCTCTTTTCTGACAGCTAAACCTTATATATCTTAATTCTTAATTTTTAATACTATTCTCTCCAGACAGCTCCATCCTGCCCTACGCTTTTTTCTGGCACTTTGTATCGAGTAGCGACTGGGGGGCCTTGCGTCCTTTCTACGCTAACTATAATTGGAATATGAATGCTTTAACTCTGATGTGAATGGTGACGCTTCGGTTTCTGCAGATAAGGTGGGAGCTCGTTTAGATTCGTTGAATGGGATTGCGAGTCAAAGTAGTTTGCATTCACCTTCGTATAGACTATCTTTCTCTTATCCCTCATAATCTTAATGACTTCATGCTTTCGAATCGGTGCTTGTAATTTCTTCACTGGCATTGCAGTTCTGCTTCTCAGTAGACGTGTTTCAGTACTCGGGAGTGGACACCAACTTTCTCGTCTCTCTGATGTCTGACTCTGCTTCTAGTCACTCACTTCTAGCCTAATTTGTAATCGATTTTCTTATCCCCAGACTAGAAATCGATCTAGCCCAAGGGACTATCTACTCAGCAATACTACCAAAAACAGAGCACCTTTTCCTCACACGAAGTAGGTCTGACACTAATCAACTCCCTATGCTTCCTCCTTTACTACATATTACAAAGTCTTTTCTACTCCGCATCTACTTATTAATTGCCATTAATATTTTTAACATTCTCATATTTATCACTTCCTTTTCCACAGTGGAAAACCCTAACTGGGTCCTGTTTATTATACTGTTCGCTTGGCGCTGCTCTAATTCCGAACTCTTGATTGTTTCTCTGACCTTGCTTAAACATCTTCCACATAGAAAAAGCCTCTAGCTCTTCTGTTTGTCGTCCTACATTTCCTCCATCTAATCCAAATCTAATTATATTAACTCGGGCGATTCTGGCAATTCTACTCTTTCATCTCAAGCTACTACTCTCCTCTCAGAGTAGTGCCTATGCACCTTATGCTGTGTTAATTAACATTTGATCGAGTGCTAATGAGGAAACTTCATACTGAAATCTAAATGTAAATACGTTATAAACATAAAAAACGCCACTGAGTGGCCCGAATGGCATTCCTCCCCTTGTTTTTAGAGTTTAGGAAAAGTTTTGAATAAAGTACTAATTCATTACGTGTCTAGAGCACCTTTACCTCTGATCTGATTCACACTTTTATATATAATTATATTTAATTCTCTAAAATGTCACAAATTTATGCACGATAGCTGACCGTAAAATAGAAGTAAAATTATAATTAAATTATTAGGGCACGCACTACTGTCCAAGCCTATGTTATTCTGTATCAAGAAAAGGAAAGCCGCTCATAAATATCTATCTAAACTTATGCCCTATATAATTAAACTATCACTTGTATTTACTATCTAAGACTATAAATAACCATCAAAACATTACTAAACTTCCTAGATTTTTTCGGTATATATTATTCTAATTTCTAATATCCTTTCCGATCGCACAGTAACGTGCTTTACGAGGCGCTCGAAGGTCTAGCCGGCGAATAATACTATAAGCCTATGCTTACTTGATTTATTTGAGTTTTCCACGCCTCACTTAGGAACTACGGAGGAAAGCACTTGCATAAAGTTAGTGGACGCTAATGATTTCAATATATCTTCAAAAAGTTCCATTTCTGACCTGCTAGGGTATGTCAACATTTCGTTCACTATCGCTTCTCCAGAGCTCCCTTCCTTTTGACAGGTTTCCTCTCTTTCTCTTTTGCTTGACTTTATGCTTCACGCACCTGTTCCTGTCCATTCTCCAATCTGCTACAATATACGCTGTTCTGTTCGACGATAACACAATATTAAATTGAGGGACACCGATCTTAAATCCTTCCATTCTTCATATAAATAACTGATTGAAGACTGAAGAGGAGAGCTTTGGAGCAAATACCAGTGAATCTCTCGCTCTTTTACTCTGGCAAATAATTATAAATTTTGTACTAATATTTAGTTATCAATATTATTTGTATATATAGATTTTACTTTATTCACCGAAGAAAACGAATAGCCACTATATGGCCTTAAAGCACTGATACACTTAAGTCGGGTGACTGCAGATTTGGCCGGGATACTCAATTCTTCATTCACTTGCTTAATAACATAATTTCATCAGTATAATATCCAATTACGTAAAGCTGACTAGGCCCTCATTGTGCTTCGGACGAATTGCCCTCTCACGCTGGCTTAAATCATCTTTCAGATTTCTATTTTGTCTCTCCCGCGTGTATCCCCCTTTCCTGGGGATACCGATCAGTTCACCTCAACGAGGATTGAAGGGTCGATATCAAAATGTTTATACCAATTCAATTCCCTTCTTGAGTAGTAATAATAAAATATTTAAAAATATGATACATCTCTTAGAAACTCATTCACCACTAAACTTCTGAAATTTCTGCCATCTCTACCAAGGAATACATCCGGAATTCTATGTAATAGTCGTTTCGTCTTTCGACCGCGTCTTATCTCTCGTCTCTAGCGATTGTTTGAGGATATCATACTTTAGAATTATTCCAATAACCACTATGAGAGTCCTAAAAACATTATTAACATTTATAATTAAATAGTTTGTATTATTATAACCTCGGGACATTTGTAAACAGGCGTGTTTTGACTAGGATGATAGAGCTCTCGGAAGAAATTGTTGAAGTTTTGTCCTTTAGTACTGCGAGATTCTTTTTGTTTCCTATATATCAATTTCTCTATGTGGAGCGGGCGGGCCAGGCCCTTATATACTAAGTGAGCTTTACCATTAACCAGCCCTTGTATGGTGTACTGCTTCCTTTCACTAATATCTGACGGGCTTGTTAATAATGTTCCATCCTTATTTATTGGAAACTTGCAGGGTCCAGAGTCTCAAAGGCCAAAAGACTTAAATATTAAAACTGTTTATTAACCGTTCTACTTTCCACTTCACTTACTACATTCTTGACTTTACTCATTTCCTATTACTCCTTGCGGCGCCGAATGAATTTCGGTGCCTTTTATTTACTTTTATCATATATCATAAAATAATGAAATTTTATTTTTTTAAATTGTTAATTTCGATTTATATATAAGGTCTAATAATTGACCAGCTGCACAGGTATGCTTAAACGAAGTTGGTAAACTATTGTCACTCATACGATGTATACCTAAGACCACCTTTACGACGCCAACCTCGGTTCGCACATAAGGATGTGCTATTAATAGTGTATCTAGCTGCAATTAGTTGAATTTTGTCATCTTTCCTAACGTCAGGTAATAAATTTCTTCCTGTCATCTGAATTTATCCTTTTAAGATAACATAGGATCTTCATGTTATGTGGAATTTAATTCATCCATTTTTCTGTGTTTCCTGCTAAGAAAATCATTTTTAATATCTCCCTCAGACTGTCATAAAGCATAATCAAGCGGTCTGTGCTTAATTATCTCGCGCTAGAAGTGTGTGGCGTCTATGTCTGAATGACTTCCTGCAAGCCGTTCATCGAACACAACCCACTTACAATCCCAATTGAATACGGGCGTTATAAGGTCCCGTAGTTAGCTGGCGCGTCGTTTAACAAATTTACGCTCATACAATTATCATATATATTAAACCTTATACATTGTACTTAATAATTTATGCATAATATAATATATATATATATTTATTAGTTTATTTATATATACTTAATTCTATATCATTAATCTCTAATCTTTTATAACGAATAAAAACATCTTAATATTTATATTACACTAAAAATTAACTATTATGTTCACTTAAAATTAACTATCTGGTAAATTTATATATTATAATATTATTATAATATATTGTATTATATATAAATATTTTCATTTCCCTCGCTCATACTCCTATTCTGTATCTTTATTATAATCTATCTTATAACATATACTATGTATTATAAATATATTTATATATCTATATATACCTATTCAAATATTCTCTCACTTAATTACAATTTTTAACTAATCTTATATATATACGAATAAGCTTAACATACGATAATATATCTATAATTACTAATGGCAGAAACGTAAAAATGATAAAGTATCTTACTAATTATTAATAATTATTTCAAAAAAATCTTTTAATATTATGATTAGTCTATCTATTCATTAACTCCTTCTATATTATATATTACAGTAACACTTAACCTAATATTAATATCAGTGGCTTGTGAGAAGTCGATTTAGTCTCTGGTTATTGTCCGGCAGCTCTATTCGACGGCATGCGTTCGGGTAGAATCGTATTAGTTTCTTCCTTAATTACGAAGCAACAACGCGGTCACGGAGTCGGAGTCTGGTCGGAGCATACCGACGGTACATACCTTTTTCATGCAGAAAAGGTGCGAGGTTTTCGGCACGTCGGCACTGTGTACGGAGGTCGGTCCACTATTGCCTAATCTTTGAAAGATGCACTCCGGTGGAGTCGGAGGCGGAGTCGGAAGTCCGGTACGTGGTGGTATCAAAGACGTTCCATTCCCGGAGTCAGGAGTAACTTTCCACAGATACGACCGACCGTTGTTAATTCTTAGACAGATATGCTCTTGAGCCTAGATTACCCGATTTACCACTCGAACTATGTGTACTACTGTGAGTCTGCATTACTTATTTAAGCTTTACAAACAAGTAATCGTACTTCAACAATATAGCGATTTCCTTCATTCATGCCTAACACTTTATATTCATTTGCAGCCTTGCGACAACTTTCGCAGTTTAATTTTTTAACCACCCCTGTCAAACCTCTACTTATTTATGTTTCACTATTCCTGCCGATTTCATAATTTCTTCTATTTGCATCATCCTACTACCTTCACAATTATCCTTCCTTTATTAAATTCCAAATCTTATGTTTATTACGTCATCTCGCTGAAGTTGAATATAAATAAAATTTTCCCAAGGTATCTTTCGAAAGTAGATTAAATTTCTCATCTTATACATGACAATTTTGTATTCTATACTAAAGCTGCTCGTTCATAATATTAGATGTTCTCCTCATCTTCCATACAGGGTACACTCTTAACTTGAAAGATTCTGTATTATGTCATCTCAAAATTTATGTCATTGTGACAATATCATATAAATTTGCTATTGAAAGTTGTCTCTCTTTTATGGATAATTAACCTTATTTCATTTATTAGTCACTAACTCCAGCTCAGTTACAATAAAAATTAAATTGTTAATTCTCGACGTTGAAGCATAAAATATCTCTTAACTTCTACTGATGACGTCATTGAACATCAATTAAAATATTTACTCTGATGACATTTGAACACAATTATATTAACTCTGATTCGACGATCCAATTTTTTTTGTCGAATTTACAAATAAATTATTAATATTAAACTTCCTATTAATTTAGTGATCCTTTAGTTCCTTTTTACCTTCACACAAATTTTTTATTCCCTTCCTTCTTTTGCTCTATTATCATAAATATATAATTAGACTAGTGAATAAAGAAGAAATTAAAGGTAAAATATTATCCTAGAAAAATATATATTTACAGATTGTGGTAATGTATATTCACCCTACTTACTTTATTTATCTTGTATTATATATCCTTCTTAATTCTATTCCTCATTGCACATGACCTGCAGTTTAGCTCTCTCATTTTAATCCTCCTCTCCCTTATTAAGTAATTTTAATGACTGCATAAATAGCAAATGAAGAGAATAAAAATAATTAAAGATGAATAAACGGTATAAGTAAGAAAAATATAGTATAAAATTTATATTTGGAATTCTTAGCCTTAAAAAATAGTCATTTCTCGTATTCTAATATACTTTCATAGCGTCTATAATTTTACGCAATAATATATTACATCTATTCTATAGTACTTTTTTCCTCTCAACCTCTCTCTTCTTCATGAAGTATATTTGCATTCTCTCTCTTAATATATGTAATGAGAATAGAAAACAGGGATAGTATACGGAGTAGACTTCCAATGAGTAGCGCTACATCAATCGTAAATACAGCCGTTGCAGACATCACCTTTTTACCTCCTCACCAGTTGGGATTATATATCTTGGATGGTGTCGCGTGTCATTTTTCTGTTTCAATCTTGGTTGCGTCCTACTCTTAGCGACTCATAATACAACTACTTTCCTTGTCCTCGTACACTGAATCAGCAGATTCAGCTTTTCTTCGACTATCACACATAATAGACCATATATAACATTTGACAGACAATTTAAGGAAGTTGGCAAGCTGGGTTGGGATCTCGTCCTTCCATCTTATTTCTTAATCTAACCTTGAGGAATGGTAAAATAATAGCCATGCATATGGTTTCCATGTATCACTTGTATGAGCGCTACCGGCACCTTCCTTGCTTAATCGTTTTGGGAAATTCCTTGACATTTACGTTTCTTGTAATGGATGAAAATGATTTATAGAAATATTAATCAAATTTTAGTGAGAGGAATAGAGTTTATATTCATTATGAAAAATATTAAGAAAATGGAAATTCAATTAGATTGGAATGAAACTCGGTTATAACAACGATAAAATTTTGTTTATTTTCCAAATCCCATTCAAGAAACTTCAATTACTTACAGAAAGGTCTCTTTATCAATTTGGCCGTATAAAGAGCATATATTTATTTATACACTTAATATTACTCTATTACTAAATATACCTCTATCTCTTACTTTCATTATATCCTGTTCCTGCTTGCTCATCTTTTCCAAACAATATTTTATTTACATTCTACTCCCTGTAGCTTTGAGTTGTCAGCTACTTAAAATTTCTTACTTCACAAATGTTTGTTCAAGATAAAAATATATTATAGCAATAGTTTTATCTAAAAAGTTCTCCTAATACATTTTGGAACTTCTATATTTAAATATAGTAAAAGCTATTGCCAATCAAAATAAATGCTATAGATTAACTTTACCTAATCAGCTTTAGAATATCCTTCCTGTCATTAATTATGTACACCTCTCCATCGCACGCAGATTGAATTACCAATCTGAATCTCTTTCTGAAATTCATAAGAAGGAATTCCGATTGCGTTTCAATATTTCTTCATTCGTCTGTATATTAGTTTTATATTTTTATTATATAATTTCATGAAAATTGTAGGAATCGGATAATGCTGGTTGTAATTCTAGTTAAAACGTGATGGATTCTATTAATGTCGCATGGGTGTAGGAGAAATCATATGAGCTGGCTGAAGGCAATTAATTAGTATCTTTGTTGGAATGAAAAAGTGACTAAGTTCTTGTGGCACTCCATCATCAATTAATGAGGCTTATGACTCTTTAACGGGTGTTATGTTCATTTGTAAGATTAATACGGTAATCTCGCATAACTATTGTGTGGAATGGTGCTTATTAAGATATCTACCTTCCTGTTCCTCAGAGCTTGTTACGTTTGTCAGTGTTACATAATCCTATAGAGATGAGGCGCTGTGGTCTTAGGCCTCGTGTTATGTATTGCAAACTTCCTTATAACAAATTTTATTACACGTGAATGCTACACTTACCTCTCTATCAGATATCTTAATAGCTGGTTTTGTGACATAGCAATCCACGCGCTACCTCAACATTGGATCGACCCATAAACTGAGTACAATATTACGCTTTCTTCTTTTCCTCCCCCCCCTTCAAAATGGTTTTTTCTGTCTTATGACGCTGAAGGATGGAATCGTTCAATAGTCGTTAACTTAAATTGGTCTTATAGCTTCACGAACTCGAATTATCTCACCTTCGATGCACCGCCTATTCTTACGTCGCATAGTTGTAATGTGCCAGACTCACACCTGGCTCTCGCCGATAGACTGAAGTTAATAGTGCATGTTACCCTCACTGTACTCAATGGAAATGAGCATGTCCTGTCGCATCTTAAAAATCGCTACCTTCTGTAATTAGGCTTTCATATGCACAAGAAGGTAACTTGGTCGCTATTGGAGTAGCGCTTGTGGTTCGTAGGATAGAGTGATTTTTCCCATCGCGAGAGCGGGTCGTCGATTACGACGGCCCTAGGCCGGCAAGGCAAATGCCCACTCACCCCCTCCCCACCACATTTGGCACTATTCTTTATCCGAAGAAGTGCTGTTAGTTACCGTTGCGCAATGTTCAACCGTAATCGCTTACTCCTCATCTATGGGTAGGCAACTCCGGTATTTATACTTTTGGATTGCGACCTTTGGCTTTGTCATGCTTCTGTCTTTAGCAAGCACCCTAATTGGTATTACTGGGTCGCGTTTTGTGGTTGATTCATCTCGGCCTGTGTTTCTTGTCACGTGACAACGTATGCCATTCTTCTCTGCCGTCACATACTAACTACTTCACATTTTTCCGGTTTCTGTTATTCGTCACCTCAACATTCTACGTAGAAGTGGATTCCAGATTACAAACTGGAAGTGATTAACGACAATTGAATTAACGACGACCTCTGGAGACGGACTCTATTGTTTCCTTATCATGAAGTCTCTCCTATTTACTTTAACTAAACGTAGAGCCTATTGTTAAGTACTACCCTTAATGGTAGACGAAATCAAACAAAGCTTCGCGATTACATGTGCGTCATATGCCTCGGTTTTTGAACATCGCATGTTAATAGGGTAGTAGCATCTCGCCTAGACTACTGATTATATTAACCTTAATACACGACCACCATGACTAGTTAATATTGGTTGTCCTTTCCTTCATCTCCGTTTGCCTCGATCGTACGATTCGCGATATTTACGGAAGTTTAGAAAATTTCAACGACACTTTGCGAACGCGCCAATACACACTTATTGATAATTAATAATGTGCGCTGTTGCAGATGACCTACACACACCTTCATTAATGGTTATTTCAAGCTCCCTGATTATAGAAGAAGTGAAAGTAGTAGGTACACAAGATGTTCGAGGACCTTGTAAGACGGCAATCCGACTGAGACATCGTAACAGTAATTATAAGCTTCGCTGATATCACGAACATCTTGTGTATTATGTTATGAATTATATTTTTCAGTATTGACTCGCTACTAGTGGTAAAGCAACGGCTTACACCTCTGTGAGACATGGCATGGATCATAATAGTGTGCTTAGTTGCTTTTGCACAGTATCCATAATACTTAACTGTGTTTGAATTTTACACTTCACTATCCATAGTAAATTTACATATTCCATTCCATTAGTGCTCTTACCCCCGGCCCATTGATTCAGGTTATGACCAGGTACCATGTTCAAATTTCTACTTTGACATATTGGATCAAATACACTTAATAGATCAACTGCCCATTGTTGAACAGCATATAAGTGGTAATATCGTTACAATCAGAAGAATTGCGCGTAACATCTCAATGCAGGCGCCCTGCATCGTTGAAAGTAAACGACACGTTGCACAACGTTTCCTCTGTGAGCTGTTATCACATTAAACCCATACTTGTCTTCTTCTTAAGTCTTTATGAGTCATTTGTTTCATTACCTGGAAAATATTTATTCATTTATTTCTATCTAACTCCTAAGAACATCCAGAATGTAATCGATCCAATATTCTATCCTCTACAACTCATAATTCTGGCCCCCCACCCTCGTCCCAACCTACACCCACATTCCCTGCATCAACCAGTAGAAGATTCGTCTATTTTTTTCATAAGAAATGAATCTTTATACATGTTATACCGAACCGGAAAATAGTGCTGTTACCCTTAACTCATTTGTCTTAGCATTCTCTAAATTATAACCAGAAATGTATTTGCTTTAAGGCAAATCTTATTCACTCTTTCATATATTCTTACCATATGATCTAACCACCATTAAGTTCATTTAAAAATACAAGTTTAAGATATCATTTCTGAAACTTTCTTTTCATAGGAGTTTTTATTTCTTATTTAAAAATTCGTGTTATACTACATGTATTAACGATCCAAAATTTTTGTTTGAGTGAAGTTCAAGTCGGAGTTAAAAATTTTTCAAGTCGTTTCTTTTTATTCAGTATACCAAACAATCTGAATTGTTCTCGGCTAATATGTCACTATTGTATATCATTTGAGACAAGCGAGTTGCATATTCGAAATTCTTACCTCTGGGACTGTCTTCAACGCCTCTAAATGAGATTTGTTTATCTGGCTTCGCTCGTATGTAGCATACATCTTAAAATCATTAACATTTGAAGCAGCAATCTGGCAATGATCTTGTCGCTTTCCAAAGCAGTGCCTCCAGCATAATCATAGTCCTCTCTCAAATCATCTCTTTGCACATTCTGAGAAGATCACTCCCATTTATACAAAACATAAAGATAACAGAACTGTTATCGTACAAGTTTGTACCCCAACCACTAAAGTACGTACAATTAAAAGTGAACACGATTTCATTCCTTCAAAAATACTGATTCCGTACCTACTCGATTATGATTCTTCAACCTTCCATACTACTATTCTACTCATCTCATGAGTAATATATATGTCATTACTTCCTCCACAACTTATCAGTACAATACCAAGCTCTCTCACTTCATTATTCTTATCATATCTTCTTTCATTACACATCATCTCTACTCATATTATCTAATCTTTCATTATATCTATTTCATTAGACTTTTCGTCACTCTCTTCTTATATTTTTAATTTTAACTTACATTATTTCTTCCTTAGCTTCTCCATTACTCTTTCCTATTAATTCCTACCCTATTCTTCGATTCCTATTCCTTTACCTTATCTCTGGTTTTTATCTATTTTCAATATCTTATCTTCTCTTTCAAAAATTCTACCGTTTCAAATTTTAACACAATTCTATATAGCATTAATTCATATAGCCAATATCCTTGTTGGAGCAAAATTTAGTATAATATTATAATTTCTATATATATATTCTTAAAAAGTATAAAAACAAAAACAATAAACACAAACATATTTATATATATAAGATATTTTAAATATATATTATAATATATATCTATAGATATAAATATATATATAATATTAATATATAATATATATATATTTTGATTGTGCTTAATTAATTGCTTGGTATATTAAACTTTAATAAATATTAAATAGTTTTAAAAATGAAATAGTTCCATTAATATTATAATAATATAATTAATGTACTAGATTTATTCGTGTCTTTTAACTATTAGTTAGAGAATAGTAGGTATTATATAAGGATATATATATAGATAGCAGAGTAGAGTGGATATAGATAGATAGATAGAGGGATATATAGATATATATGAATGATTGAGATATATAGATATCCAATATTGATTTTGTAAAAGTTTTTGATTGATGTTATTTTATTTTTAATTAATTATTTGAGAGAGAGGTGAGGAGTAAAGTTTTAATGATTGTTATTAAACTTCAGTTCTTTTGATAAAGTTCTTAATTTTTTATGAAGTATATTAATCTCTTATACTAAATTTTTTCAGATGAAAATTTTTCTCTCCAAATATTTATCCATGTCTGTTATTCTCTTTTACGTTTTACCAACGCCTTAATTATTTAATATCAATGTCAAATCCCCTTGTTTTGTTCTTTTTTACGTCATTTAAAATATATCTTGATCCATCTCAAGTTACTTTAAAGCTTCAAGAATTACCTTTAAACATTTTATAATAGCTAATACCATCATTTAGTTCTACTATAATAACAAATTAAATTATAATTAATATATTAAACGAATTTAAGAATACTTTTAATGGTTCAAATGGATTAGTATTATCCAAAAGACTTTAGATTTTCTTTTTGTCACTCCAGAATAATAACTTTCAAATTTGGTTTTGTAAATGCTTTTTTAAAAAGAATGTAGATTTTATTTTTACTTTGTTTTATAAAATAATTCTTGTTCGCGCCTGGATGACTCCAATCACTGATCATCACAGGTGCTAGTATTTCATTTTCTTAATTTTCTTTAATAATAAGTGTATTGATTTTAGTTTATTTTTTTTTTCCTAATATATAAAAAAATGAATAATTTTTTGTCCTATGAGAAATTTGTCATAAAATTGAATGGAAGTTTGTTGTTTAGAAGGTTCAATAGAATTTAATATTGTGATTATTCGTTATATGGTTCAAAATGTTTATTATGTGAAAGTAGGATGGCTGTCGGTGAAAATTTCATATCATTATTCATGCGGTAGTTTTAGAAAGGAAGTAGTGTTTGTAATATGTGGTTAATGTCGATGAGGTCATGAGATTGCTGTCTTAAGTGTGAAAGATTAACCCATCAGTAATGCATATGGTGTTAAAAGTTTTTATAAGTTGGAAAAAGTATGTTTAAAATAATATGGATAGCAATGTTTATAGTTGAATTTATATTTGTAAATAGCTGTTTTTCAGTTAGAATGGGTTCAAGTAATAAAGTGGAGCTTTCGTTAAAGAGTTGAGCAGGAATTATCAAATTCCATTTACTGAACATTTAAGAAAATTGTAATTTTCTTTAGTATATGATGATCATTGGTATTTAATATTAAGAATCATTTTATATGAAATCTCAGTCGCAATCTTTTAAAATCTCCTTTAGAATTTTTTAATGCAATACAGTTTTGTTTGATTGCATTTGAAAAAACTATGTTTTAATTTTTTTTTATCTAAGTTCAAGCGTGTAAATTTTTTAAGTTTGTGTTTAAATATATTGTTTTTAAAATTTCCTATGTACTATAAATTCGTGATGTGACTATTTTTTTTTTTTTGTAATTGTTGTAACGTTTTGTATAGAAATTGAGATACCAATCACTTATATGTTTTCTTAATGTGACATAATCAAAATGGTATTTTTCCTTGATCTTTTTATATGTTAAAAAAATAATTAATAAAAATGATATTCTCATTTTAAAAATATGTTAACTTTCAGAAAATAAAATTTGCAGATATCATCTTTCAACCATTATAAAATAGAAAGTTTCTCGAGTTTCTTTCTTTTCTGTATACGATACCGTGTTACATTTTTTTTTGGATTAATTATCATTGTGTAAGTATAATCCTCTTCTTATTATCAATATTTATTAAGTTTTTGTTTTCTCCCATCTTAATGCCCTGCAGTTAAGAAATTTCAAAAAAAATTACCACACCGGCATTATTTTCTTAAAAACACACCTTTATAGGTATAATTAAAATCTACAATTGCAGTTTCAAGGTAAAATATTTTTAGAAAGTGCTTTATTTATTAATCTTTATAGATATTAGATTCATTTTTTAATCTATTTTTTAATTCATAGTTGTTTTAAACGTATTTAATGTTTTGTTCATTAATTGATAAGGGTTATCTATTTATTTTAGATTCGTTCTTTTTCAAAAATAACTGTTTTTTATTAATGTTATCATATTTGGTACATAAATTTGTTAAATATGATCTATTTTTTTTAAAATAAACATTTTATATTTACGGATTAATTTTATAATTGTACTTAATCACTATCATTATTTTTTTCTTAAATCAATGTTATTAATATTAGATGTGTGTGTGCATTTAATGATCTATTATTAATTTGGTTATTGAAAATACACAAAATAAGAAATTATCAAATGAAGCAAATTATAATTAAAATATATTCAATCCAGGATAAATTTTTATTTTCTTGTTTATACTGGTCAAATAGTCTGTTTTGTCAAAAATTTAAGGTCAATTCTGATTAATCACAAACATGTAATAAAAGGAATGGTCCTATGGTAAGTCCCTTTTGTTTGCTGTTCTACCTTCTTTACTGCTTATGGTTAAAAAAACATATGTGTATGATAAAATTTTAACAAATTGTTTTCGTAAATCATTCTTCATTTCCACAAAAACACATTTTATTTTCAAAATTCAAAATACTTTTTAAAAGAGAATTGGAAGAGAAATCTTAAATTATAAAAATATTTACATCAAATGGTAAATTTGTAATATATTACTTATAATGTTAACAATATCTGACCACAGACGATCAAATCTTTCCTTTTGTTTAATATTTTTTTTGTTTCTTGTTTAACCTTGTAAGGTTGGAAACTTGTGTGTTATTCTGGTTTACTCTAAGCCCATATATGCCACAATATTGTATACTTAAATTTAGATTACTATCATATTTCCTCGCCGATCATCGCACCAGACTTTTGATCCGTTACAGTTTTGTTTTGACTCATTTAACACGTTTGTTTTTAACTGAGATTTTTCTTTCTTCCTTTAATATTTTTAATGATTTGTCTTTGTTTGCTTCTATCTCAACCACAAGAGTTCCGTTCGGTTATTCAGACGTTTTGGTGCAGTCAATTACACAGGTGGTTACTTCCTCAATAGAGCTTCTCTTCTTACTCTTTCTTTTCTATCTCCTATCTTTTTCTTCGTTAAGTCTATCTTCTTACTTCTTTTTATTTTACAGGTACGTGTCTTAAAGTCATTTCAAGTTCTTTTAACTGTTGGTTATTCTATCCCACCGCTTTTATACTTGTATACTAATATCTGTTTGAAGAACTATGTTTTAAAAATTGCTTCACGCCGCACGATCATTTATCGTTGATCATGGTACTTTAATTAAATTCATTATTCATTATCTCATCGTCCCATCACTAATTTTTATCTATGCTATCAGTTTAAATGTTTTTGTTGCAATACCTATTATTTGGTTATGCGTTCTAAAACTCCAGGTTAATATTATTATACACCATCTCAACCAGGTTAAAGTATGAATACTACTATACGTATGTTTAATTTATAAAAAGATGTTATAAAATAGGGTCTTAAATGTTTTTGACCTAAAGCTGTTTTTACCTCAAATATGTGTGATTAAACCGAAATTCGTGCCATACTGAAAAAATTCCCTATTCAACCAACCATTATAATATCGAACTATAAATAATATATATTTTTTATAACATTTCACACCCTCAGGTCAATATCTATCAAGTGTATTGGATCTCTATTAATTCTCCTATAAACGTATATATCTACCCACACTTCATGCCACTTTCCTCTACGTTTTGCGTGTATCCTATATATTTAAATATAAAGTATATATATATATATATTATAATAATAAAATATATTAAATATAAATATTATATATATTATATATATATATAATATTATAATATATATTATAATAATATATATAATATATATGATATATAATATTATATATATATATATATATATATATAATACTATGCGACATATATATATAGTAAAAGTATAAATATATAATATATATATATATATATAATTATAATATATATATTATATATATTATTAATAAAATGTATATAATATATATATATATATATATATAATAATAATATATTATATATATATAATAATATATATATATTATAATATAATATAATATATTTCATATATAAATATTAATAAAAAAGTAATTTATTCCTTCCCAACTGTTTGTAATATATAATTAATATATATATATATGTATATAAATATATAATTTATATATTAATATTATATAATAAATAAATATAAATATATTATATAATATATAATATAATTAAAATAATATATAATTATATAAATATTATATTATTATATAATATATTATGATAAAATAAGAATATACTATATATATATATAATATTATAAATTATAAATTATATTTATAATTATAATATAGTTAATAAGATTAATATATATAAATAAATGTATATATTATATATATAAATATATATTATAAGATATAATATATATTATAATATATATAATATAATTATATATATATAATTATAATATATATATTATAATATATAATATAATATATATATAATTTGTGTATTATATATTTATATATATTATTAATTATCATATAAATATATATATATAATTATATATATATTATATTACTATAATATAAATATAATATATATAATATAAGTAATATATAATTTATATAGATATAAATTATATAATATAATATATATATTTAAATTATATAGTAAATATAATATATATAAATACTATATATATATAGATATTATACTAATATATTATAAAAATATTAGTGGGAGTTACTATAGATAGTTATAGAATATAAGATGAGGTATATTAAAGGAGGTAGATGAGATGGTAAGTATAAAAGATAGAAGTAGATTAAAGGATGGTTAGAAGAGAGGTATATTTAGTAAGTAGAAGGATAGGAAATATATGAGGGATAAGTATGAGGTAATATAAGGTATAGATAGATGGAATATAGAAATGAAAAAGAAAAAGAAATAAAAAGTAAAAATAAAAAAAAGAAATAAAAGTGAAAGAAAAAGAAAGAAAGAGAGTGGTAC
>JABUQX010014815.1:20000-37500 GCA_015478945.1 Trachelipus rathkii
ATTGCAAAAACATTCTAACAACTTCTGTAATTATCCTTTTCCTCTTATTAAGGAACTTATTTCTCTCACACTTGACCACGAAAGCAATCCTTCGGCTTCTATTTTCCCTCTAATCAACCCTGACGATTCTGGCATTCTCCTCTCTCCTCCTCTCTCTTCTTTCTCTCAGGTGTCCTATGTTTTGCCTGTGAATTAAATTGACGAGGTTCATGACTTGAGATCTAAACTGTTAGGAAGGCGGTGGCCGGAATGGCATTTCCTCGATTTTTGAGGAATGTTTTTCGTGCTGACCCCTCGTTAACTATATTACTCTATGTTTAAATACACTTTCCTATGTTGGAAGCAGCAATGTCCACCTATTCGGAAAAAAGGAAGCGTCTGATCTTCTAACATTGCAATAGCTTTCACTTGATTCTAATTAAGAACATGAAAACATCTTAACACACTTTTTAGACCTCTTAGATCTCTTCTCCACTTTCTGATAGCAGTACGGCTTTCCGGCGTTCAAGTCTCTGGCGATATACTCTTTCTAATTAACGATTTTATGGTTTCCCTGCATAGGAACTAGCTGAGACTTGCGTGTGGCGCTTTGATATATCCAAAAGCATTTTGAACGGGTATGGACCCGTCAAGCTTTTAAACTACCCCTCTCGTTTGGGTTTCCCTTCTCTTTGCTTATATGTCTAGCTTTCTTCAAGCGTCAATATCGGTGTGTTGATGGAGCGACCTTTCTTCTTTTTCTGTCAATAGGGTGTTCTCATGTTCGGTTTTCGTCTATTATTCTTACTTTTCTTAATATCTATCACTCATATGCGATGATCGACTTCGCTCCTTAACATTTCAATCCTGCTCTTTTTTACTTCTAGACTTCATCTCGTTATCTTTTCCCGATTCAATTAAGCTGATATGATAGAATTTCGATTGGGGTGTCTAACATTGGTGAAATTCAAATCTTTAAAAACTCACTTCTACAATCCACTCTTAAACCTTTCTAACTTTTCTATATCTTTCGACGGTTTCTCGTCTCTTGTTTACAATATAAACATCCTGGCCTTAACCATAAACAAAAATGTCTGGAAACTCCATACAATGGTTGCTAGGGCGTCCTCAAAGAAACTGGAGTTCTGTTTTAGACTGCGAGACCCCTTTTTTCCTCTTCATTACTCTAAGCTATACAAGGTCTCACACCTTTGTATGTAGTACTGTTTCATATCTGGGGTGGGGTGCTCGTGTTTTACCGTTTTGGACAGTCAAGTAAGAAGCCAAAAGCTTATAACTGTTCTGTACTTTCAGTTCATGAACCTCTATCTTTGTGGCGCAATGTTGGTACTTTATCTTTTTCTATAGGTATGGCAGCGGCAGGTGTTCGAGGAACTTACCATCGTGACACCACCTTTACGAATCCCTCGTAGCACAAGGGGTGCTGTGTCTGCGCATTACTTTTGTGTAGATATTGGTAACTCCAGGCTAGTTCGTTGCGTTACTGGGCGATTGGCTCCTGAATTCCTTCCTCTTCTGTTTTTCTGCTGAATTTTATATCCTCACTTTAAAGCTGCTTTTCTCAATACTGCGTATTGTGTAGCGGATGAAACTTTGGCACGCAACACCCCCATCCGTGAGTGGTGGTGACAACTGTAAAAAAAAAAAATACACGCGCCAGAGAGGCGATGACGTCTCTTCTAGCCTTCAATTCAAAAGTCACCCATACTACTGTGTTTAGCAGTGTCCAGTTGTCTCAACAATTGTGAACTAAGGCACAACTTCGGGAAAAAAAATCTTCTAAAATATTTTTCAGCCAATATGTATTCCAAGTAAAATCTTTCAAATTTTCAATTGGCTTAATCCATTTACACAAATAATCAACTTACTAATTAGTAAAATATATTGCTAAAATTTCGTAACTTGAATTGCAAGTCACTCTTTTTCTATTTTCCTTAGTATCGTAGAAACAGCTGACGTAATAAAGCAGTATGCACCTTTGAAAGCAAAATTTAGTTTTAAATCGATTCTGACTTGCCTCAAAAAGCGTAGATTCATGCCTTTTAATCTTTGAAATCGCTGACTGAAAAATTGCCCCATAGTTGTGAATAATATAAGCCACGCTTCTAATAAAGAAATTTCCCAAAGGAATTTATAGAAAGCCACCTAATTACTTTGTTTTGCTCTACCCTATTATCTGCTTGGATTTCAGATTTTTCAGATTCTTTTAGCGTTTCAACTCGAACATTGTACTATTGAAAATGAGGATATTCGTGACATTAACTTCTGTAATTATGGCATTATGAATAAATTTATGCTAGATATGGGGCCGGTTTGCTTTAAAACAGCTCCTCAAAAAAAAACGCACTTTTTCGTTTCTTTTTTTTTTTATACTTTATTTCTGAATGAAATTTGATGGAACAGACACCATAGTAAAGAACTTTCCCAAAAAACCACTTCAATAAAATTTAAAAATTCAGTTGAATATGAAAAAAACAGTTATCCTCATTTCCGACCTTCGACATAGAATCATTTAGGAATAAAAGAATATTAAATTTTATCAGAATCATGATAAACCCTACATCAAAAGAAATATCTGGCCCAGCCATTCTAAAATTCTAAAGCTGTTATAAAAATAAAAATAAATTGGGCAAAAAATGATAAAAAAAAAAACCTTCAAAAGTTATTTTTTTCAACTCACTCTAATCTGGGGTCAACATCATAGAATGAATGAAATAAAAAAATTAAAAAAATGAATAAATAAATAAATCAATAAATAAATAAATAAATAAATAAATAAATAAATAATAAATAAATAATAAATAATAAATAATAAATAATAAATAATAAATAATAAATAATAAATAATAAATAAATAAATAAATAAATAATAAATAATAAATAAATAAATAGATAATATAAATAATAAATAATAAATAATAAATATAAATAATAATAAATAATTAATAAATATATAGCAAATAATAAATAAATAAATAGATAATATAAAAAATAACTAAAAATAAAAATAAAAATAAAATAAAAAAATAAATAATAAATAATAAATAATAATAAATAATAAATAATAAATAATAAATAATAAATAATAAATAATAATAATGAGTAAAAAAAAAATAAACTATAAAATAACAATTAATAATATAAATAAATAATAATAATAATAAAATAATAATGAATAGTAATTTAATTAATATTCATTATAGCCGTACATGACCCCCCGCAGGCTGCCCCATCACCCCGTGCCGCATGCCCGCACCGCATCGCACAGCACCGCAGTGCATCATACCTAGCAACGTCCCTAGCAACGGGATGGAGTTTACGACATGGTATCTTCCTCAAACTGTCAGTCCTTTAGGGTGCGTAACTGTGTAGAGAGTCGTGGCTGTGCACCTCGAAGGGTGCAGGCCCTCCATGTAGGAAATAGCGTAGAGAAGGAAAATAGCATAACCTGTTTTTAAGAGGTAGCTCGTACAGGCGAGTTACGTGTCCCTATGCCCGTTTGGTTTTGGGGTTGAGCCCCAAAATCTTGGAAATTGACATAGCAATTTCCCAAAGCAATTTATAGAAAGCCATAATTATTTGTTTGCTAACTATTATGCTTGGATTTCAGATTTTTCAGATTCTTTTAGCGTTTCAACTCGAACATTGTACTATTGAAAATGAGGATATTCGTGGCATTAACTTCTGTAATTATGGCATTATGAATAAATTTATGCTAGATATGGGGCCGGTTTGCTTTAAAACAGCTCCTCAAAAAAAAACGCACTTTTTCGTTTCTTTTTTTTTTTATACTTTATTTCTGAATGAAATTTGATGGAACAGACACCATAGTAAAGAACTTTCCCAAAAAACCACTTCCAATAAAATTTAAAATCAGTTGAATAGAAAAAAAAGTTATCCTCATTTCCGACCTTCGACATAGAATCATTTAGGAATAAAAGAATATTAAATTTTATCAGAATCATGATAAACCCTACATCAAAAGCAATATCTGCGCAAGATTCTAAAATTTAACGCTGTTATAATAAAATAAAAATACAATTGAGACAAAAAATGTTAAAAAAAAACATTCAAAGTGTTATTTTTTAAATGACATCGATGTTAGTTGACAGAGGACGGATGAATGATAAAATTAAAAAATTACGAATTAGATAAATCATACAATAAAAATAAAAAAAAAAAATAAATAAATAAAAAAAAATAAAATAATAATAAATAAATAAATAAATAAATAAATAAATAAATAAATAAATAAATAAATAAATAAAAATAATAATAATAAATAATAAGTAATAAATAATAAATAAATAAATATAATTACTAAAAATAGAAAAAAAAAAAATAATAAATAAAGAAAAAAGACTTAATAAATATAGTAGCAATAATAAATAAAAAATTTGATAAAAATAAAATAAAAATAAAAAATAATAAATAAAAAATAATAAATAATAAATAATAAATAATAAATAATAAATAATAAATAATAAATAATAAATAATAAATAATAAATAATAAATAATAAATAATAAATAATAAATTAATAAAATAAATAATAAATAATAAATGAATAAATGAAAGTAAATGTTTAATTAATATTCATTATAGCCGTACATGACCCCCCGCAGGCTGCCCCATCACCCCGTGCCGCATGCCCGCCGAAGCACCGCAGTGCACCATACCTAGCAACGCTAGCAGGAGGAGTTTACGAATGGTATCTTCCTCAAACTTGTTACCCCCTTTGGGGGTGACGTAACCTCGTTGTAGACGAGGTTACGTGGCTGTGCACCCTCCGAAGGGGGTGCAGGCCCCTCCATGTAGGAAATAGCCGTAGAAGAAGGAAACTCAGCATACACCTTTTTTAAGAGGTAACCTCGTTACAGACGAAGTTACGTGTCCCTATGCCCGTTTGGTTTTGGGGTTGAGCCCCAAAATCTTGGAAATTGACATAGAAGGATGAAATTTGGTATACACCTTTCTTGTAAGGTAACCTCGTCGCAGCCGTGGTTACGTAATGCTATGCCCAATGGGTGTTGGGGCTGAGCCCAAAAACCTTGGGAATTGACGTAGAAGGATGAAATTCGGTGTACACCATTCTTAAGAGGTAACCGCATCGCAGAAGAGATTACGTGTCGCTACGCCCATAGGGTGTTGGGGCTGAGCCTCAAAACCTTGGAAATGTCCACAGAAGGATGAAATTTTGCCTACACCTTTCTTAAGAGATAACCTCTTCGCAACCGAGGTTGCGAGACGATACGCCCATTGGGTGTTGTGGCTTAGCTCCAAAACCTTGGAAATTGACATAGAGCGATGAAATTTGGTAAACACCTTTCTTATAAGGTAACCTCGACGCAGACGAGTTTACGTGTCACTACGCCCATTGCCATTGGGTGTTGGGGCTGAGCCTCAAAACCAATTGAAAAAGGAACAAGAGATTCATGGAATGCATAAGAAATGAGGTAGATGGGGAAAGGAAGAAAGAATGAGGAAGAATGAAGATGGAGCAAGCAGGAATCGGAGAAGGAGTTAGAGTCGGCACCGGCCCCGTTGCTGGAGCCGGTGCGATGCCGAGCTAGTAAATATTCGTTTAATAATACAATACTGGTATCAATGTATATGTGTATAAAGACGTACAATTTGATTATGTGGGATTCAAGTTCCTAATAGATGTCTAGGAACCCTTCCTTAGAGGTGGATCCCCAACTGAAATAAAAAAGAAGAAATGCAAGGAATGCAAAAAAGAAGCTGGAGAAAGGAAGAACGAGGAAGGACGAAGGAAAAGAAGTCTCATGTATCGGAGCAAACGAGTCATAGCCTGCACTGGTACTGGAGCCAGTGCGGTGTTGATTTAGTAAACATTCGTTTAATAATACAATAGACTTACTGTTCACATGCATGATTCTTTTCTAGCATGTACAGGTCATCATTTGTATTGTGTTGGACATAGATAACACGTTTTTTTTATAATATAACACAAAACATTTATTTACTTTTATTTTATTTGTGTAAAAAATATATATTTTTACTAACTTTTTTGTTCTTTTTATGTTTATAACTTAAAAAATTTGCGTTTTACATCCACTAAGTCAGTAAATCAGTAAACCAGTAAATTAAACCACCGGCTCATTCCCTCCCACCCTTCCATGATCTATTGATCAATTAATCTATTGATCTATTGATCTATTGATCTATTGATTCATTGATCTATTGATCTATTGATTCAAGTCAAAATTTTCTGTCATTTTGTAGAACAAAACGAAAATAAGTTCATTGAATAAAATATCATAGTACAGTGTATTAGTTTAAGACCCTAAAGCAGTAACTTAGCAAATCAAATCACCCACCAAATCCCCTCCCACCTATCCATGATCTATTGATCTATTGATTTAAGTCATATTTTGGGTTTTATTTTGTATAACATAACATAAAAATAAGTTCTTTGAATAAAATAACATAGTTAAATGTATAGTTTACAGATCCTAAAGCAGAAATCATTAAATCAAACCACCCACTACACCCCTCCCACCCATCCATGATCTATTGATCTATTGATCTATTGATCTATTGATTCAAGTCATATTTTGGTGTCTTTTTTCTATAATCATAACATAAAAATATGTTCTTTGAATAAAATATCATAGTAAAATGTATTAGTTTACTGATCCTAAAGCAGTAAATCAGTTAATCAAATCACCCACCCCACACCTCCCACCCATCCATGATCTGTTGATCTATTGATCTATTGATCTGTTGATCTATTGATCTATTGATTCAAGTCATATTTGAACCTACATTTTGTATAGACATAACATAAAAAATAAATTCTTTGAATAAAATATAATAGTTTACTAACCCTAAAGCAGTAAATCAGTAAATCAGTAAATTAAACCACTCACCCTTCCCCTTCCACCCTTCCATGATCTATTGATCTATTGATTCAAGTCATATTTCGTGTGTCATTTTCTATAAGCATAAGATAAAAATAAGTTCTTTGAATAAAATATCATAGTAACGTGTTATAGTTTACTGACCCTAAAACAGTAAATTAGTAAATCAGTAAATCAAACCACCCACCTCTCCCCTTCCTCCCTTCCATGATCTTTTGACCTATTGATCTATTGATTCAAGTCACATTTCGAGTATCATTTTGGATAAACATAACATAAAAATAAGTTCTTTATATACTGACCAACGAATATATGCTAACGTAAAAATTTTTTCACATAAATAAAGCTAACATATCATATCTTGAACTAAGAACATAATGTACAAGAACTAACCTAACATACCTTATGCACGAATAAACTGCTAACATGAACAAAGTTCCCTACTTAACAATAGTAAAGTAATTAACATTACCTACAAAACGTAACCTAAACACTTTTTCAAGCATATCTCCAACATATCAATGTTAATTTTACATTAACTTAGTAATATTTAACAAAAAAATTATCATAACCTCACGTAACTATCATTCTCCCAAACGAATAAATGCTAACATAACAAAGTTTTCACATCAATACATATCATAAAACATATCATTTCTTGATCTAAGAATATAATGTACAAGAACAAACCTAACATACCTTATGCACGAATAAACTGCTAACATGAACAAAGTTCCATATTTAACCAGATCAAAGTAACTAACATTACCTACAAAACATAACCTAAACACTTTTTCAAGCATATCTCTAACATAACAATGTTAATTTTACATTAACTTAGTAATGTTTAACAAAAAATTATCATAAAATCACCTAACTATCATACTCCCAAACGAATAAATGGTAACATAGCAAAGTTTTCACATCAATAAAGCTATCATATCATAACCTGAACTAAGAATATAATGTACAACAGCAAACCTACCATACCTTACGCAAGAATAATCTGCTAACATTAACAATGTACACTGATTAATATCGGTAAAGTAACTAACATTACCTATAAAACGTAACCTACTTGTGCTTGGTCAAGCATATCTCTTAACATATCAATGTTAATTTTACATTAACAGTAATATTTAACAAACATTTATCCTAACCTTACCTAACTATCATACTCCCCAACGAATAAATGCTAACATAACAAAGTTTTCACATCAATAAAGCTAACATATCATAAAATAAACTAAGAATATAATGAACAACAACAAACCTAACATACCTTACGCCCGAATAAACTGCTAACATTAACAATGTACCAAATTAATATCAGTAAAGTAACTAACATTACCTACAAAACGTAACCTATTCACACTTTTTCAGGCATATCTCTAACATTTTAATGTTAATTTTACATTAACATTGTAATATTTAACAAAAATTTATCATAGCCGTACCTAACTATCATACTGCTCAACAAATAATTGCAAGCATTACAAAGTTTTATCCACAGTAAAGCTAAACTAAGAGCATAACATACTTGACACACCCGGAGTACGAATAAACTGCTATTATTAGCAAAGTTAACAACTTAACCAATAAAGCTAGCATAGCATATCCTGAACTAATAACGTAATGTACAGCAACAAACCTAACATACCATACGCTCGAATAAACTGCTAACATTAACAATGTACACTGATTAATATCGGTAAAGTAACTAACATTACCTACAAAACGTAACCTATTCACACTTTTTCAAGCATATCTCTAGCATATCAATGTTAATTTTACATTAGCATCGTAATATTTAACAAACATTTATCATAACCTTACCTAACTATCATACTCCCAAACGAATAAATGCTAACATAACAAAATTTTCACATCAATAAAGCTAACGTAGTATATCCTAAACTAAGAACATAATGTATAACAACAACCTTGACATACCATACGCGCGTATAAACTGCTAACATGAACAAAGTTCCAACTTAACAACAGTAAAGTAACTAATATTACCTACAAAACCCAACCTATCCCCACTTTTTCAAGCATATTTCTAACATATCAGTGTTAATTTTACATTAGTTTAGTAATATTTAACAAAAATTTATCATACTCTTACCTACTATCATACTCCCCAACGAATAAATGCTAACATAACAAAGTTTTCACATCGATAAAGCTAACATATCATAACATAAACAAAAAATATAAGTAATGTACAACAAGAAACCTAACATACCTTGCGCACGAATGAGCTGAATTATTATTATTATTATTATTATTATTATTATTATTATTATTATTATTATTATTATTATTATTATTATTATTATTATTATTATTATTATTATTATTATTATTATTATTATTATTATTATTATTATTATTATTATTATTATTATTATTATTATTATTATTATTATTATTATTATTATATTATAATTACCATATAATTTAATTTTAATTGAATTAATTTTGGATTATTATTATTATTATTATTATTATTATTATTATTATTATTATTATTATTATTTTCACTATTTAATAAAGTACCCAAAGGAATACATCTTCCTCCGAGAGAAGCCATGAGGGATTACCCATTGAATGGGTGAAGTCACATTAGGGGAGTCTTTCCCGAAGGGGGTGTAAGCGGGCATTACCCCTTCGGAGAGGGGTAAGGCCTCGACCCGAAGGGTCCTTTGTTCAGGGTCGATGCCCTAAAGAAAGATGTATTCCTTTATGTACTTTATTAAATAGTGAAAATAATAATAATAATAATAATAATAATAATAATAATAATAATAATAATAATAATAATAATAATAATAATAAAATAATAATAATAATAATAATAATAATAATAATAATAATAATAATAATAATAATAATAATAATAATAATAATAATAATAATAATAATAATAATAATAATAATAATAATAACAAAGTTTATTAATTTTCACTATTTAATAAAGTACCTAAAGGAATACCTCTTACACCGAGAGAAGGGTGAAGGAAAAGACCTTTGTTTAACACAGTTGAGCTAACCTTAGTATTGCTAGGTATGATAGTTTGTTGGGGGTGTGCAAGCCTTCTTTGAAATGGAATCACCAGAGTTATGTACTAAGTTGGTATGAGTACGAATATATACTTAAGTAACATAGCGGTGCTGGTAAGCTCGATTAACCCTAGTATTGTTAGGTAGGTTAGTTTGTAAGGGTGTATGAGACATCTTTGAAAGAAATGATCAGAGTTACTTACTACTCTGACATGGGTACGTAACTTTACTTAAGTTAAATTTGTTATTTAATGTAAATGAAAAATGTAAATGTGAAAAATATCATGTTTTCGATCTGGTTACCACTGTAACTGTAAATGTGGTTCATAATTCAGGATGTTTAGATCTGTTAGGTAGTACTAGCTTTGCTAGAAAATGATAAGTTTTGTAAGATGATACTGTGTTAGCTGATGATAATGTGTTAGAAATGAAGGCTTAGGTAAGGTTTTTACTGTTTAATGTTAGACTCGGTTGGAAATATTGTTAATTTGTGCATTTTATTCTTAGTTCAGGGTGTTTAGATCTATTAGGTAGTACAAGCTTTGTTAGAAAATGATATTTTTTGTAAGATAATACTGTGTTAGCTGGTGATAATGTGTTAGAAAGATAGGCTTAGGTTAAGTTTTTGCTGTTTAATGTTAGATTCGGTAGAGCATTTTTGTTAATTTATGCATTTATTCTTACTTCTTGGTTTTTAGGTCTGTTAGGTAGCACTAGCTTTGTTAGAAAATTATAGGTTTTGTAAGATAATACTGTGTTACCTGGTGATAATGTGTTACAAATGCAGGCTTAGGTTAAGGTTTTGCTGTTTAATGTTAGATTCGGTAGAGAATTTTTGCTAATGTCAACGTTTATTCATTTGATGCTATATTTGATATGCATGGCACTTTGATGTATGTAGCATCAATTCTTAGTCCAAACTGTTGGTATCTTTGTTAGGTTGGTTACTTTGTTAAGGGGTTTTGTTAGATAATACTGCTTCAGCTGCTGATGAATGTAACAAAGTAGGGCTAGGTAGAGTTTTGCGATGTAATGGTTGGGATAGCTCGAGAACTTATTCATAGTTCCTAATGTTAATGTGTTATTCAAAGTTCCAAATGTTAGTATCTATGGTAGGCTACAGCATTTTTGTAAATGTTGGATATGTTGGTAATGTTATGCCTTGAGGGGCTGATGAATGATGGAAAAAAGTAGGGCTAGGTAGAGTTTTGCTATGTAATGATTGGGTAGATCGAGAACTTATTCATAGTTTCAAATGTTAATGTCTTTTTCATAGTTCCTAATGTTAGTATCTATGGCAGGCTATAGCACTTTGTAAAAATGCTAGATATGTTGGTAATGTTTAGTCTTGATGGGTTATGACGAGAAAAGGTTTACAATATCAGTTACTTTGTTAGGCTAGACATCTTCTTGGTATGTTTTATTTTGGATATATAATGACACATCCATGTTCGTGATGGAATTTTATTCTAATCTAGTGAAGTTTGGGTATATCGGCTGTACCGATGTTTTGGCAATATAGCTTTGTTTTTAAAAGTAAACTTATGCTATAGCTTAGGTGTTCAGTTTGATAGTTATGTTAGGCTCTGTTAAATTTTTGTTAAGTTTTGTTAAATATTACTATGAAAATGTAAAATTAACACTGAGTTTGTTAGAGAAAAGAAAATGTTGGAAAAGTAGAAATAGTTTTAGTTTTGTAAGGTGATGTTAGCTATTTACAGATATTAAGCATTGAATTTTGTTAATGTTATCAATTTATTCATACGTAAAGTATTTTAAATACACTAAAAGACAAAAATTTGTTGTAATCGTACAAAAGAACTTGTTCTATGTGTCAACGTTGAATGATTAATATAAATGGAAGTGAATAATTGGCATTTTTGTTGTAAACATTAAAAGAATAAAATGATTATTTTGTTCGTTGGTAGAGAGTAACAGTTAAAAAGTGAATAATGTTTAATGTTTAAGAGTTTAGTAAAAACATAAAATGTTTTTAATAAATCATGTCATGCTCGTGAATGGAACTTATTTTTGTTATTTTTACACCTAATGCATTACAAAAATATGAAGTAAAGCAGTAAAACGATATGTAAAGCAGTAAGTAAGTAAGTAGAGCAAGACGGATTGGCATAGGGTATAGCTGGGTGTCTAGATTTTTGCGATACTGCTTTACTGTTTTAGGGTCCGTAAAGTACGTTTTTAATAGAATTTCTTAAAATTTTATTAAAAATAAAATGTTTTACAAACTTTCTAACAAAATAAATAAAAAAAAATTATAAATTAAAAAGTTTTAAAGTAAAAATAAAACTATTAATATAGAATAATATTAAAAAAAAAACTATACACAGATGCGTTACGTTATAGATAAAAAAACAGATGTCGTGATTGAAAAGTTATACGAGCTAGGTTACATTAGACAATGTTAGGTTGATGTATTTAGTCTAGTTAAGTAATGATATATTAAGTTAGACTGAACAGATAATACTTGACCCGTGGTGCATAATTGTATTGAGATTCATATTTTGTACAACATTTGGATGCCTTTGTGTATGAGTAGGAGAGTACCACTTAAGTTCTCTATGTTAGGTATCATATATCTGTGAAACATTTGGATACCATTGTGTATGGTTAATTAAGAGAGAGTACCACCTAAGTTCTCTGTGTTAAATTGCATATATTTGTGCAATATAAGGCTCTTGTTGGAGCGTAAATCTTTGTATTATTAGCTTACTACCCTTTAAAATTCCATTTTAAGGGCAAAACCATGTTTTAGGGGTCAGTCCCCATTTTAAATGGGGACCTTACCATTTCTGATTCCTCTGGAACCATCATCATCCTTCGTCATTCTGCATTACTCATTATGCAATCTCTTATGCATTATGTGCAATTCTTCTGCTTTTTCAGCTGGGTACCCTTCTTGGGAGTCCTCAGACACCTCTGAGAGGATTGAAACTATGTTATTCAAGTTCTTTCCCATTGAAAACATACATAAGGTTACCAATATTATGGTGCTAAGTACATGTTTGCTAACTCAGCACCGCTCCGACTCCACGCCGGTGCCGGTTCCAATACTTTCATTGGCTCATTTGCTCCGTCATATGAGACTTCTTCTTTTCCTACCTCAATCTTCCTCGGATAGGCACTCTGTGCTTTTCTTCTGACTTCTGCTTCAGCAACGACTCCACCTCCAGTTCAATGCTCCTACTCATTTGCTCCGTCACATGAGACTTCTTCTTCTTTTTCCTTCTTCTTTTTTCCTTCCTCCATCTTCTCTGCTTTGCACTTTGTGCTTTTCTTCTTTTTTCAGTTGGGAGCCCATTAGGGGGGTCCTCAAACTCATTGGGGGGTGTTGAAACCCTCAAATTTGGAACCTATGACCTTTAAAACATATTTATATATACACATCTCCTTTGACTCAATATGTATCTTGAACCAGAATTCCAGTCTGACTCCGCAATCGGCTCTGGCACTGGTTCATGTGCCCCTACCTCTAATTTAAACTCATAACTCGATTTCACTCGCTTTTTTCTATATACTCACCAAATTTCAATCTTTTAAGTCTTTTTCCAGGTTTTGGGGCTCAGGACCAGGCAGGCAGCACCTTCACCAACCACGGTGACAAGTTTGAAATGGATACCCTAACTAGAAAACCTTTAAAAGCCTAAAAATATATATGAGCACCGCAACTCCGGTGCAAATGCCCTAAGGGCTGCTCCGATCCATTAGGTAATATCGGGAATCGATTTGCAGACCCTCTAAACATAGGGTTAGACACTATGCTCGGGCCATATACCTTGAAAATTAAAAAGTAAGCTAGAGTTGCTAGAGAGGTGCTCCGCACCCCACTAGCACCTCAGCGCATGCACCAATTCCCTCCAACACCTCGGGAATCAATTCGGCTTACCTCAAAACGTACTAATCGACCCAAAACTCGGTCATATTCCGTAAAGTAGGATATACCATGCTGGAAGTGCCAGAAAAAGGGGGCGGGATACAAAATCAAAATAGGAGTGCTCCGATTTCATTATAAACCATAGGAATCGATTCATAGATATCGATTATATAGGGTTAGACTATTGGCCAAGCCATCTAGCTCGAAAAAAAATACCGTGCTAGAAGTGCTAGAAAGATGACGTCACTTCTAGACGACATTCCAATGTCGATTCCTACTACCCGATTAATCGAGTTAAATAATGGTAATGATTTTATTTTGATTATGTTTTTCAATGTATTAAACCAATCAGAAAGCATAGAAATACGATTTAAAAATCGATTTAGGGGTAACAGACCTCGATAAATCGAATGGAACTATCAGAAATGATCTACCGCTCATTTAAAACCTTCCGGAAACTCGGAAAATGGTCTTCCAGACCTTAAATTCGGTCTAAGTGACCTTAATAACCCTTTGACGTATTAAACGTCAAAAACCAAATGTTACAAAATGTTGCTTTGCAACATTTGCTACATCCGGTTGCAACTTCCGGTTTGCGGTTTGCAACATTTCTGCTGCTGGTGTTCCACCCTATACTACTCAAGGATTCCTTTTGATTGAGATACTCTTTCTCTTTCTCTTCGCGACTCGAGAACAGTCTTCGCTTGGTCGATGTTTTACCTTCTTTGGGAAAATTCTTCTTTCTTAAATATTCGTTAGTCGATTCTGCAGCCGCAGCCTTACCCTTAGCCTGTAATTTTACCTCCCCTGCTTTGATTGGAATTTCTTGAATCTTGATTTTCTTGTGAGAGAGTGAAGTGAGTCGAAGAGAAAAATCAAGTAGAATACCTCAACAAGGCAAGGAAAAGCCTTTATATACAATTTTGTTCGTAATTATGCTAAAATCCTAATTATGAAAATATTGACATAAGTACGAGCACAAATTTCATTTTATAACATTTACAAATACTTATACTTAAGACACTATATATATATATATATATATATATATATATATATATATATATGTGTATAATACTATATATATTATAACGTATATATTATATAATATAATAGTGATATATATATATATATATATATATATATATATATATATATATATAATATATATAATTAATATATGAGTATATATATATAGTATATATAATATATTATATATTATAATAATATATATCTATAAAATACTATATATATGATACTATATATTAGCTATATATATATATATGTGTGTGTGTGTGTGTGTGTGTCAGGCTTGGGTTCAAGTAAATTTTGTCAGTAACAAGTACCAAGTACCAAGTACGCAAGTACAAAATACAAGTACTCTACAATTTGTTCAAGTACAAGTACAAGTACATGGTATCAAGTACAAGTACAAGTACAAATACAAGAACTTTATGAAAACCTGCATATATATATATAATATATATATTAATATATATAGATAGGTATTTATATACTATATATATATAGATATAGTAAGTACCTATATATATATAAGTATATATTATATATTATATAAATTTATATATATACTTATATATATATATATATATATAATATTAATAT
This sequence comes from Trachelipus rathkii, assembly GCA_015478945.1. NCBI lineage: Eukaryota > Metazoa > Arthropoda > Malacostraca > Isopoda > Trachelipodidae > Trachelipus > Trachelipus rathkii. The sequence goes on from JABUQX010014815.1 coordinate 35,469, forward strand.
CATATATATAATCATACATTGCAACTTCTCTCTCAAGGACTAGGGTAAAGGTGCGTAACATGCACGGAACGAAAAGTCTAGTAGAAGATCATGAGGCAAGTCGAAAAGGAAACCCAGCCCTAGCCTTCACCCCCTTTTAGTGAGAACTCCGTCGGCGGTCAGAAAATACACTCTAAGAGTTTTTCACAGGGACCGCGAATTGGACGCGCACTATGGTAATCATCGTCGTCGTGGGGTTCATCCCTTTGGCCCAAGGTGGGGCTACAACCATACCCCTCACAAACCCCACCATTCACTTCCTATTATGCACCTTTTCTTCTCTCCTTTGCCACTCACATTTCCTCTCTCTCCAGGCCATCTCCTTTACTGACTCAATCATTTTTTTCTTCGCTTTCACGCCAGTCAATTCCCAGTACCCTCACCACTATACATCCGTTAAAACCAACCGACTATTTTCCATCCTTTACACATGTGACCAAACCATCTCACGTACTCTCTCTCATCTCATTCTCTCATTATTACCCCTTTCTATACCACGCAACCTCTAATACGTTTCATCTCCTCATTTTATCAATTTTTCTCACACCTAAGTTGAACTAACACTCCCTTAAGATTGTCCATCTGAACACACTGTACTTTAGAGCTATACCCTTATTCCAGACAATAGTTTCACTACTTATCAGTTAACCACAGGTTACAACATACCTCATGTAGACCCTAGAAGCAACTAAAAAGACTTAGTCCTTTACATCAACAACACAGGATTTAATTGCACCAACTACTATTCCTGCCATTCACAACTTTCCCTTCTCATCCAGCCATCATCTGTTCCTTTTCATCCAATATTTACCTATATATATCCTAATATTTAAACTAGGCTCCGACACTTTTTCTAGCTGCTCATCATCTAACATAACTTCACACCGAGGACTGTCCTCTCTCACAACCATAACCTTACTCTTATCTACGGTTACTTCTTTCAAACCTGTCCTTTTTAACCCCTCCTTTTACACACGCTACCAAATCTCTCTACCATCTTTTCAAACTCTCTTCAGATTCAACCACACAAAACCAAATCATCCTCTTCTATAATAGGTAGGAACCCTCCACTCTCTTCTTCTCTCTCCATCATTCTAAACACCATCCCCTGCCTGCTACCCCAACTCTAATTCTTTTCATGACTCGCATCCATATACAAAATTGAATGTAACACAAGGGACATACAACATCTTCCTCACTTCTCTACCTAATATTAAACCAATTAACTTTTGACACAAAAGTTTATTCTTACATACGCTTCACTATCGAGTGAAACCTACTTTTGATTCATTGAGAAGTCTACCAGCAGCATCAACGCCATATATCACTAACAACTGCCAAAGAGTTCACTATTAATCTATCCATACGCTGTTTGCAAATGCCATAAAACCTAATACAATTTAATTCTCACATCCTCTCCATTTTCCCAAGATCATTGTTCTTCAATGTAAAGTTTGATCCACACATCCTCTACCATTCTAAAGCCCACCTTGTTCTTCACGAATCAGGTCCTTTTAGTCATCAACGCAACTCTATCGACAACATACGAGCAATAGATCTTTCCTACGCACTCAATAAACTATTCCCCTATTATACCTACAGTTACCTTATCCCTTTACCATTATATAAGGGTGACTATTATTGCTTCTCTCTCCAATTCCTCGGACTATACCCTCCATAAAACGCTTTGTTACACAGCTTTCAAATCCAATCAATCACCATTTTTTTTTTTATAGTAGTATATATATATATATATATATATATAATTCTGACTCATATGTATATATATATTAATATAGTATATATATATATAATATATACTCTCACTATATATCATACCTATATATATATCTTATATTATATAATATTATTATCATATATATTATGACTTATTATATATATTTTATATTATATATATATTATATTTATTATTATATATATAATAATATATATATATTTATATAAATATATATATTATAGTATATATATTATT
>JABUQX010014815.1:50000-59412 GCA_015478945.1 Trachelipus rathkii
TTACAAATTCATTAAAACACATATTTTTAAAAAAACATATAATGAAATAAAATACAATGACTCCACATAAATGTGGAATATAAGGGTTGAACAGGGTAAGACATAGTTTTTACACAGCTTACATTATTATATTTTAAAAATAAGGTAATATAATGATTATTCAATATAAATTTTAAGTTCAAAGAATCAATTATGTGAACAGTATCGTTTTTTGCTCTATAAACGGAAATCCAATGTCCTGTTGAGGTGATGTGACGAGGCAATGTATTGAATATGAAACAGGTATCCTTCTCCAACTTTACAGAGTTTATTTCGTTAATAGCGAACACTCCTAAAAAGCGAGGTTCATTTTTAAACACCAATTTTTATTTCCTCTTCATTCATCTTTAATAATTCAAAAGTACGTTGCGTACTCGGTCAATTTCAATGAGTTGAGGATGCTCAAGATAGACCACTACAGTGATGGGTGATTGTAGACTCGATCCAAAAGAGAGACTTAGTCCTAGGGTGCCCTTTCTTTCAAAATGTTTAAATGATAGGCGTTACAAGCTGAAAGGTCTGCAGTAAGATCATAGGCGTATAAATTACTATTCTTTGGGTATTCTTCAAGATTTAAACCTGTCCCGCTATCATTACATGATACAGTATTGGCTATTAAGTCGTAAAAAGGTCGAGTACAGAGAGATAGGTCTCCGTTGTATAACATTTCATAATCACGTCCGTGAGGCAGTCCATTCACATGTAAACTGATACCTCTAAGGCCGAAAGGTGTGAATTTATAGGGTGACTTTTTATAATTCCCGGAGTAGGCTTCATGTTCCACAATCCCTATTATTACTTTCTGTGGTAAATTTCCGTTCACAATGTTAGGGATATTGATACTCGATAAGCCTTGAGTGAAATTAAATATCTTGGTTTCAACTCTCTTAATAGGGTACTTTGCTGTAGTACTCAAAAGCGAATTTTCAATTTCCAAATGACGCTGTGGTGATAATTTCACTTTTCTGACATAGAGATAAGCCTCCAACAGTTTGAAAACAGGTTCTGGACATACCGTTGTAGCAGTAGGCTTACTTTTTATTTTAAGAGCAAATTTAGGATTTGACCGTGATAAAATGATTCTAGTATCTACAGATGGTAGAATGAGTCTTTCTTGAGAGAAGATGTCGCCATTTAATCGACCGTAAAATTCATAAGTATTATTTATGACTTTAGCTGCTTTATCTATATGTGCAGCTTCATCTTTGAAGCTATAAAAACCACATGATTTGAGATGAGACTGTTTAGCATCGTCTGAATAATTTAACAAATGTTCTATATAGCTTCTATAAGGATAATTAGCCGCTGATGCACCTAGTGAAGTTCCGTTAAGATAGACTTCAACCTGGGTGAAACATGTATACAGGAAATTTGATTCTGTATATACTATATGGTCATCACCCGTAGGAAGATCTGTACCATCAGGTTTTGTCAATTTCGTTTTTACATATAAAAACACATTAGAGGGGTCTAGGTATTGATCAGAAGTACCTGGAATATTGAACTCTAGAGGAACATCTGTATTGGTAATTGAATGCAGAGGATTAATACTGATAAAGTTGGACTCGCTAACGCTAATCTGTGTAGGGTTCATGGAGAAGAGATCCAATTCACTCTTACAACAATCAGGACTAGAAGGATGAAGGAAATGCATCTTGTATGTGCGAGCGCTGGCCGTATAATGAACATTTTCATGAAAAACCTTACTTATATACACACATCGTATAAAAGTTATCAGTTAGTAATTAAATAGCAAATACATCAATACATTTTTTCTTTAAAGGTTTTTTCCGCTTAGTCTTTTTCTTTATGACAATCTTCTTGATCCCTCGACCTTGTCCTGACATTTTACGTCTTATTTTACGCTTAACATCATCCAACATCTCATCTGAAACATCGGCTATACGTCTTTTTAATGCTGTACGAGGATTATTTCCTGCAGCAATATCTTGAATAGTATGCAACCATGTTCTTTATAGCTTTTTTACCTATATATTCCCCGCCTCTCCTGAGTAGAGGCCTTGCACTTCTCCATAGCTTGGCAAAAAATCCACCAAGGCCATACCCCCTCTGCATTTTTGTTCCCCTGAATACCCTTTCTTCGTCCATTATTACAGGAGTATCTTTCTTATACTATCTTTACACTGTGAGAGTATGTTAAGGAATGAAAAAATATATCTGACTACACCTCTTATATATATTCCATTATGCTGTAATTACTGCATCTGTTTCTTTCTAATATGAACTTTGCATAACAATGCGCCGTATGTAAAGGGGAAAGGATTTCCTTCTACATCTTTTATATGCACGCGTACAGAGTCAAAATTTGATCTATTCAGAGGTAGATAATGAACATTAGGGAATGTTATAACTTTACTCTCTTTGGGAAAATATACTACTCTTAATAAAGGAGCTTTAGTATTACCTACATATTGATGATCAATTATATTTGTATATACATAAGCCATACCTGGATGATTGAGCATCTCGGATGGGGTACATGTATAATGCAGTACTCGATCTGCTTCATCTTTTTGTTCATGGGGAGTCATGCGGTTATTCTCCACAGATAGTATAACCCTCTTCAACATAGTAGGGATATCATGAAGTATATCCAACTCAGCATCACGTCTACGAATATGTTTACGCTGCCATGGTGATCGTTCGAGAAAAAACATGTCCCGGTCTCGTAGGTTTACATTTACTTTTGAACTTAAAGATATTATTACTTTATCTTCATAGGTACGCATTTCAGTTTTGTATACCAAGTCCTTACACATAATACTCATATCAAAGAGAACGTTTAAATGACTAAAAATAGCAGGCACCGATTTAAAATATGACCTCCGCAAAGTAAATTCTTCAAAGAAGTATTCTTTTGTAGCAAATGTTGTCGTATTCATCTTTTTGGCAATTGTAGTCCTTTTCAGATAACGAGTATCTTCCACTTGTAATATAGTTTCAACACATTCTACACTTCTGTACACCCCCATCCAGAATAGATTGTGAGGTAAATTTTCTATGTCCGTATTTAATATCATTTCACATAATCCTACTTCGTATGCCTCTCTTTCAAGTTGTATAGGATTCATTAGCACAGTTGTAAAATCCGAGAGTTTATTATCAGGATGTAATTCCAAGGAGGCTGAAGAAGGCAGAGTTATATAAAAGTGATCTACACTCTCCATGATTATAATGACAACTGATTAATGATTCTTAACTTCACTTGCTTTTATATAAGTATTAAACTTGGCAGGATATCCCCTCCATTTCACAAGTAACTGCTTATTTTTTCCTTTACCTCTCGTAGCTAATATTTTTTCAATTTTATATTCATGAGTTACAGGATTGAACCTTACTTTTTGTATTTCCTGTTTATAAAATCCGCCTTTTATTTTTTCACCATTTAAATCTTCCAGATAATATAACTTTAAACTATCACGACTGAATGGTCGGATATTGTGGACTTTAAAAACTTCCGTAGTCCAACCGGATTCATATCCTTTTCTAAACCTTTCTTCTGTTCGAGAAACTCTTACATAATCGTTTACCTTTATTCCTGAATTATCTTTTATTTTGTTTTCTTTTTCACCCATATGCACCATACGTCCTCTAGTTTTTGACATTTCTAAAGGAGTTGACTTTATAGTTCTATGGTAAGACCTGTTATAAGAATAAGCCAGATCGTCCAGTATATCAATATATTTAAAAGTATTCATTTTAGTAAAATACCTATGCATGCGTTCTTTAATAGTACGCTGGACTCTTTCAACTATTGCCGCTTTGTTTACGGAAAATGTATTGTAATAGCTTATACCATACTCCCAGAGCATCTCCTGAAACTCTCGACCCTTGAATTCCATTCCTGAATCTGTCCAAAATGATTTAGGTGTTCTCCGCTCGTCCTCTATAATTTCAAGTACAGCTTCGGCAACTGTAGCTGATCTTTTATCTTTTATCGGCCTCAACCACAAGTATCTAGAGTATACGTCAATTGTAAAAAGTATATATTGAAAACCTTCATTATAAGAGCTGTATTTAATCATTTCCGATAAATCTAACTGCCATATGCTATCGAGCTGCGGAGATATGGTTTTCCGTGTAGGAAATTTTTTTCTTACAGGTTTATGTAGAGTAAATGCCTCTTCACCCTCCAAATATGCTTTTAACTCTTTTTTCTCAATATTAGGATACCTTAAAGCAAACCTAGTGAAACCCCCAAAACTATTTGGCTCCCTCAGATTGAAGTAATACTTATCAACTACCTCCTTCGCCTCCATGTTGTCTACTGACACACGTGTAAGCGGTTTATATATATATATATATATATATATAAAAATGTGATATTATATATATATATTATTTATTATATATATATAATATATATATAGTATATATATATCATATATATATATATATATATATAATATATATATTTGTCACAAAAATGTGATATTAGGTCACAAGGGAAAAAGAAAGAGAAAAAGATTTAAAATAACATTTATTTATACACAAACATTACAACTAAATAAATATGTGATAATACATAATTACGATTTAATCCAACTATGTCTATTATAAGGTGTTTTTCTTGTTCGTCCTCTGGTAACACGTTTAAATTTATCTGATGCGTAAGAAGTGCCTGATGGACTTGAATCAGGTCTTGGCGTAACGGGGATATTATCTAAGTCTGCTAATCGCGTTGTATTTAAGATTAAACTTCTGGGAAAATTAATAGTCTGAAGTTCTTGTTTGATATCATTCCATCCTTTTACAGGGCCTTTCTTCCAGTTACGTGAGAGATCAGCTATCAAATCCACAATATTTGATCCTTTAACTATTTCATCATCAATTACGATCTGTCCTGCTTCATTCAAAGTTAATTGGTCTTTTAAAATATTATATAAAGCTATTCCTGATTTACGCACTCTAATAGGTAAGCTCTCCTCTAGGATATTTTTAAATTTATCTTCATTTTTCACTTCAAGTTTTACTTCATTAGGAATATCTACATTATCGGCTAGCGGGATACGTAGGGATGGATGTAGGTGCATGTCTTTAAGATCTATCAATTTTTGTATGGCATCTTGGTATAAGAGGCGTTTCTCATGGATGTTAATGTCTGAATTTAATATTCTGTACACTTCTTTCTCATATTTGGTTATCTGTTCAACTTTAGGATCATATAAGCTATGAGGTAGAGACTGCTGAAAAGCTAATGAATCGTTCACAATATAAGGATTCTGTTGGTGCAGCTGTTGTTGCTGATGTGAAAGAGGTTGTAATGTCAATGCATTGGGCTGTAATATCTGCGTATATGGGGGTTGTGAATGATGAAACTGTGATTGTGGATTTTGCGCAAGGTGCGGCAATAACTGGCCATATTGAGGTTGTGAATGATGAATCTGAGGAACTGAATTCTGTACAGATGCTGTATTATTATACTTCATTTTCTCATACTCATTATATGGAAGTACAGCAACCTTCTTCATTATGGGGACAACCACTTAGATATCAGTGGAGCTATAACGGAGAAGAGTAATGGTAGGAATACCCCTCCTCCTCTCTGTAGTAACTTCTTTTTATTTTTCAGATTTTTTATGTTGAGGGAGAGTTTTTTAATGATGTTTCTATAACGGCGTAGCTTTACCTTCTGAGGTCTGTTTAAAGGAACATTTCCTTTTATAAGATTTAAACAGACTTCACATACACACTGGATGAAATTTCTCATCCTCACTAATTAGTTTACGTTTTTCAGAAGGTTTTCAGGTTTTATTTAATTTTTTTTATAAGAGGTAAATACTTTGCAACTAGAGCACTCATTATTCAGGTATGTATACAGTTTCTATCTCATAGGGAAGAATGTTGGTACGGAGCAACACTCTGTGCGTGTTTTTGGGGTGAAGTTCACACATCAAATAACCGTGAGGGATCGAAGTAACCTCTTTATATACTTTTAAGAACTCTTTCCTTTGAAGGGGAAACATTTGAGTTGCCAATACATTAATTTGACTCATGTCTCTTCTCTGGCCAAACAACAGCAAATACTGTGTGTTTAAAGAAACACTTCGCATATGCTTGCTTTGATGAAAAATATTCTGCGTTATGAAAAACACAGAGATATTTAGATGGTGAGAATAAACTGTGAACGCTTCTGCTATTTCCAAATTCAATTTGTGCATTAAATCATCTAATACAATAATTTTGTGTCCATGTATATTGTCCAGCGATCTAATATCGTATATGCCTTCATGAAATTGAATCACATCTTTATATTCTTTAAATTTTTCCTGATAAACATTATAACACCATATTATTTTTACAGGGGTTTGCTCAAAAATCTCCATTTCCTTTAAAATATTTAATAATAGAAAGGTTTTACCACATCCTGTAGGTCCAGCTACAAGACATGTAGCCGGACTTCGGAACGTAAATTTCTCCACATCCATACTCGTTAAGTGAATAATGAATAATGAGATTAATTAAAGCTGTAAAGCAGTAAAGTATATGTTTTTAATAAAATTTCGTACAATTTTATTAAAATAAAATGTTTATATAACAGAAACTCTGTGTGTTTTTATTCTTACATTAAAAATAAAAAAGTATTAAAACAAAAATATAAAAGAAAAATAAATAAAAAGTATTAAACAAAATAAAAATATAATAGTTTAAGTTTACAAAAGAAAATGAGATTTGAAAACATAAAGCAGAAAGTTAAAGCCAGTAAAGCAGAAGTTAGGCAGTAAAACATGAGTTAAAGCATTAAAGCAGAACGTTAAAGCAGTAAAGCAGAAGTTAAGCAGTAAAGCAGTAAACAAAAGCATACTAAATTTTATCCCCCCCTAGGTGTTTAGGTAACACCTCTTTATGTACTGAATTTACTGCTTTAAGGTATGTAAATGGGTATATGAGTTAAAGCAGTAAAGCAGAGAGTAAGCAGTTAAGCAGTAAAACAAAAAGATACTAATTTCCCCTAGGTGTAGGTAATAACACCTTCTATGATTACTGATTTACTGCTTTAAGTATGTAAAGTATATGTTTTTAATAAAATTTCGTACAATTGTAGTAAAAATGAATGACTCATAGTATATTTGAAACGAAATTCTTTGAATAGTTTACATTGATATCATATTTTTCGTTCACGCGGGAATTTTGCGTCTGCGACGCACGCGGCGCGGACGCGGAAATATTGCGTCTGCGGGCGCCACGCGGCGGGCGGGAAATATTGCGCCTGCGGGCGCACCGCGGCGGGCGGTTTCGCGACGGTGTTCACCTGCGGACGCGGACTCGGACTCGGAAACGTTTGCGGTCACTGTCTCAACTGTGTAACTCTTTAGATATATATTCTGTTTCATGCTAATAAGTGTTTATAAAAATACTAACTGTAGTAGGAGCATTTCTTAGCAGAGTTTAAGTACACCATTTCGATTCCTCATTACCTTGATTACCTTAGGGGAAGGACACCCATATATAGGGCTATTCTAGGCTCAGGGGAGGCTAGGAAAAGGCTTGAAAAAAAGTGGCACTCAGTTGGCACTATGTGCCACATTCACTTGGCACTATGTGGCACTCATTGGCACTCATTGGCACTCACTTGGCACTCATTTGCCACTCATTAGCACTCACTTGGCACTACCTGGCACTCACCTGCGCACTCATCTTAATACTCATAGAACACTATAGAACATTCCCTACGTACTTCTTACGGTGAATTGGGAACCAGTCAAAAGCCATCAAGTTAGCGTGGGTCAAAATTGACCCATGGTATATGACAGGGTCAAGGCCTGAATATCATGGTCAAACAAGGTTAAGACATCAAAAAAAGGGCTTAAAGTCCCTTAAAGGAGGACAAATTTTTAAGTGGGTCAAAAAATTGACCCATGGACGACCAAAGGTTTGGCAGTGTGTTGTACGTGTGTATAAGTGTTAAAATATAAGTGTATATGGGTAATGTAAGGTGTCATAGTGAATGTGTGCTATAAGTGTAAGTGTGTGTGTGTGTGTGTGTGTGTGTGTGTGTGTGTGTGTGTGCGTGCGTGTGTTGTGTGTGTGTGTGTTGTGTGTGTGTAGGTGTTTTCAAGTTAGGATAGATCCATACATGCGTTCAAGTTATGGGAACGAAATATGTGACGGGTGGGGCACGAGTGGCCAGAAAATTGGCGTGGCCAAAAATGACCCATGGTATATGGCGTAAGGTCAAGGCCTAAATATCATGGTAAACAGGGTTAAGACATTCAAAAGGGGCTAAGCCCTTAAAGAAGGACAATTAAATTTACCGTGCGGTCAAAATTGACCATGAAGGACAAAATTAACGTGGGTCAAAATTGACCCATGGTATCTGTCAAACTTTGGAGCAAAGGGGAAGGCAACAAGGTTAAGACATCAAAAAATAGGGCTAAGCCCCTAAAATGAATCAAAATTTTACCGTGGGCAAAAATCTGAAGTGCCATGGTCGAAAAAATTGGGGGCGGTAAAATGGGGGGCAATACGCTATCACGGTTGGCTGATCGCAAACCGTTTGGCGCAACCCTTCTTCGAAGGGTTGCCAAAAAATTAGGGTGCCGAAAAAAATTAGGGTTGGCCAAAAAATTAGGGGTTGCCAAAAAATCCGTGGGCCAAAAAATGACCATGGAGACCAAAGGGTTGGTCGAAAAAAGGTCAAGGCCCAAAAAGGTGAAGGCCCAAAAAGGTCAAGGTCAGGTAAAAATTCGAGCTAAAAAAAGGTCGCGGTTCAGAAAAAGGTCAAAAAAGGTCGCTGGGTTCATTTCTGCTGAGATCCCAGCATTGCTAAATACTCTCTCATTTAGAACACTAGTTGGAGGACAGGCCAAGTATTTCCTTGCAAGTTTACTTAAGCATGGTGAAACATTTTGCTTAACATTCCGCCAACTGATAGGATAGTCATTTGATTTGTATCTAATCGTTTTTCTTGGTTATAGTTTTCAATCATTTGCACTGCATCTTTTGGTAATGCGTGTGTTTCTTCATCACTACTGTACTGTAGAAATTCTTCCAGTGAATCTGTTATTGATTTACTTGTAGAAGGTATTGGTTCTGTATATTTCGTTTTTTCCTTTTAATGGGTGGCTAAATAATAGACTATTCGGATTGAAGTTTTTCAACTGCAACACAAAGTGACGGTTTAACTTGTTCTAATATTGTGTTACAAAAAAGACTTGCCTTTATAACGGGGATCTAAGTAAGTTGCAATAGTATGAAGGTCATTAATTTCCACAGAACCAAAGCGTTTTTCAAGCTCTAGTTTTATTACACCTTTCATTATTTTTAAACCGTCATTCATTTCATTTGAAGATGGTTCAAAATGCCTTCCTAGCGCTTGTAGATTAATTGATGACATTACATTGATCTCTCT
>JABUQX010014816.1:0-38207 GCA_015478945.1 Trachelipus rathkii
TTAAATAAAAATCATTTAGAACCTTCCCCATTTGTATAGTTTACATAGAATAACAATGCATCTTTACTAATAGAAAATTAATAAACAGCTAACGGAGAGTCAAATTATATCTCAATATTAAAATATATTAAATATATATAATATATATAATTTATATGTATATATAAATAATATATAATGAATAAATATTATATTAAATAAATATAAATAATATAATATATTATATATATATTTATAATATATATATATATATATATATTTATATAATATAATATAATTGAATCAGTTTTAATAATTTATATATTCACGAATTTATTTTTCCTGAAGGCCTTACAGAATATATATTTATTAAATGAATAATTAAACTTTTATTCACTTCTCATTTGTTAGATATTAGGAAAAATTATTTGATGAGTCAATTCGGATATTAAATGAAATTAAATCGCTGAACAATATGTTTAGTGCATGATATAATATACATGTAGTAACTAATTTACAGTAGTAATTTACTAATTAATATAATATGTATGTTTATATCCTGGATGGTAAGAGCAAATTAGTAAGTAATAATTAATAAAAACAGCAAGCGTTAGAGTTACTACATTAGTCACTAGGTAGTATTATTAATAAGTCCATTCCACTATGTTAATTAAAACTTAATGCTTTATCTAAGTTTATATCTATTGTTGGATCTTTAGCTTTACAATTTTGAAGCAAATAATTACAAATAGAAAAATTATATAGGAGTACATCAAATTTTATCAATTGGAATAATTTGTCTTATCTTTGTGAAAGATATTACTTCGTAATTTTCAGAGACTGACTTTTATCCTACACTAAAATATATATATTAATTAACAATAATTATGTATATTATTATTATTAATTTTAAATTATATTACATTGTACGATTAATTCGTTATTATTATAGATTGTTAGTATTATTGATTAATATTTTCATATAAGTAATAAGGCATATTAGATTTATAATATTAAAAACTCATAATTAGTTTTAAAATGATATATTATAATTTATTTAATTAAATTATATATTACATATAATATTTTAATACCATTAAATATTATATAATTTAAGATTTAATTATTATTTTTAATATTTTTTTAATTGCTATTTTGATTAATTGATTATATTATAATTATTTAAGAAAATATTGTTATTTATTATTGTTCATTATATTTGCTTTACTGTCTTAAATTGGAAAGAATTTAAAAATCAGTTCTTAACTTTTATACCACTCTGTATTAATATTATATAAAATAATATATATATATATAATATTATAAGTATAATAATATATATATAATATATAAATTAGCAAATATATATATAAACAAGTAAGGAAAACAGAAAGTAGAAATATACAATACCAAACTTTAAGGAAACCCGACAGTCAACCACCTTATTCAGAATATTTAAAGGTTTCAGAATTTCCTCTTATAACATTTAAAGACATTAAATATCCTCCAACTCAATGCTAATAAAAAATACCCTAAATAGGGAATATTTGGTATATATACATACTTACAGCAAAGTATAGAAATTAAGGTAACAATGTCATAAAAAAGATCAGATATTATGACATAACTATATATATACCACTTAAATAAAGAAAATATATATATTCACTAAATATAAATAAATATAATACACCTGAGGCGAAAAGTATCTAAATATCAAAAAATATATATATTACCAAATTAGACCTAATACGACATAAAGAGATAAATGGAACAATACATAACGATTTTAAAAAGGTAATTTACTGACAAACTCATAAAGCACTCTCAGGAGCAACATTGTTCATCATGTTGCGATACTTCAGCGAATAATTTCATGAATTAAAATTCCAGACAACCAAAGTGACTTACATATAAAAACACAAACACACACTCTACGAACACTTGGAGCCTATCTAATCAACAAATTAATCAACAACCCCCACACATAAATCTAAAATTTTAGATTTAAAATATATGAATAACAAGATATACTGTTTTATAGTTCTCAAAATTTTTCGGTCTAATAAAAATAAAATCACGTACTTCTTTATGGGTCATTTATTTATTTCTATTCACAACAAGTATAAGATACAGGAGTCATTAATTATTCTTTATTATACCATTGTTATATATATATATATTTATAAATACTATATAATTACTGGTCCATTAACTAACACGGAAGGTCCATTTTACTAGTTAATTAGTATTATAATATTATAAAATATATATTATATATTATATAGTATTATATATAATTAGAATAGTAGTAAAATCCGTGTTCTAAATATTAATAATAAATATAAATATAAATTAACATACTTAGAATAGTATAATATAACTATATTATATAATAAATATTTAAGTATAGATTATATCATTATAAAACCATTATTAAAATATATAATATTGTTACAAATATATTAAATAATATAAAAATATATTAATATATATATTAATAATATTAAATACATATTAAATAAATATATATAAATAAAATATATTATTAATAATAATTTATTGTTACAATATGAAACTAAAATTAATAAAACTACTCCTCATAAACAAGAAATTAAGTTCTAAACTAGGATGTTACACCAGATATAGTTATAAGGATAAGCTCACAGAGTAGTGGCAACAATCATAAAAGACACTTGAGGTACTACAAGTGCCACCATACTACAGGCCTAACATCTGAGGTTAATCATGTGTCAGAAAAGAATAAACTCACATCTTAATTAATATGAGTTGAAAAGAATTACATCGGAGGAGAATCACATCTTCAAGATTCAATAACACTTATGTAACAAAAAATCAATGACTATTTTTATTTTTTATGAATCATATATTATGACTAATGCCGAACACTAGAAATGTACCATTATACATTTTTCTAATCATAGGGATAACACTTTGAGAGTATAACAATTAAGGAGGAGAATATTAATGTTGTTTTGGAGATGCTCTTATAAGGTTATTTGGTTAATATAGAGAGACAACTCTACTCTGTCATAGGTTTAACTTATTTAGAATACTTCACGTATCATTGAAAATTTAAATTACACGAGGACAGTAACACTTAAGTAATAAGGACCTGAACTTATACTTGATAAGATTTCTTAGGACACTCATTATAATATCTCCCCTAAACATATACCATAATAGCTCACAGATTAAATTAATTATGCCATTCCAAATAAAACATGACTTACTTAATATCACACCGATAAATAATATAGTTCATATGCACTTATTAATATGACAAAAACAATGCTAAAAATTATGAGCATAATTTTAAATAAAAATGCTATTTTTGAAAATCGAGTAGTTTTTATTTTACTCTATGTTAGAAACGAAATTTATGGGCTTCTACTTATCATAAACATTCAACATATTATAATACATCTACCCATTACATGGCACTATTCACCATAACGTAATAATCCTGTGATTATCGCCTATAAAATTTGGTTCACTGAATATCCTGGCAAATCTTTCACTCATGTTCTTCCCTTATCATCCCTAATTCTCTCGAAAAAAATCCAAATGCAGGAGTTGTAAATACCGCACATCATATAAAGATTAATCCTCAACAACCCACTAATTCTATTTATTAATACAATCATGTTTGTTTAATATAACTATCTTGTTTAGTATTATTTGGATCATTTACATTATATCCTAAAAAATTACAACTGAACCTACATTACGTAGAATGCTAACATACAAAGGTCATATATGATTTATCAAAATACTATGGGCTCTCCTTTTATTCCTATCCAATTTATATATCAGGATTATTTAAGCACATATTATTAAGCATCGTTTATACCTACAATAAATTCATTCTTTCACTAGTATAAAGAAAAGAGAAAAAATATATAATTTAGCATATATATATATTATATATATATTATATATATAATAATATATAATATAATAATATAATACAATAATATTATATATATATTATATATTTATAATATATAATAATAATATAATATATAATATATATATTATATTATTATTATATTATATATTATATAATATTAAGTATTATTTATATATATATATATATAAGTAAATAATATATATATATATATATATATACATTATAATATATATATATATATTATTATAATATATAAAGTATATATTACTAATCACAAATATTTTTGAAGGAAAACATTATTAACATTTCTTCTTTATATGTCAATGGACTTATTATTAGTTCATTTAAATACATAGATTTTATATTAACTGAAAGGTAGTAGTGTGTAACACCGCGCATGGTAGTTTATTCATTATTAGAGGAACTGAGAGTTCCTGGATAGATGGGAAAATAAACTAACGTTCCAAATAGAAGTTATGGATCAGAGAGTTGCTCACCTTCCCTTCTTCCATGATGCTCTTCGACTAATATTCCCATACCAGCGCAAAATTAAGTTGAGACAGATCAATCATAGTGATTCGTTTATTGGCTCTCGGCCATACTTCTGGGTAATTAAGTTACTAAAAGGCATTAGCTTTTTTAGTCCTTCTTGACCATACTCTTCTAAGGTTGTTATTTTACAACTTTTCACGCATATAAAATGAGGTGCCAACAGTTCTTATTATCTAATGCATCAATGGCATACCAAAGTAGAGCTGTACGCTATCCAAAACTAATTATTGTATATTATCACTTCCCATATTATTTAGATGAATGGATGCTATATAGAACCACAAGTCATTAAAATATTCATGACACGACACATAACAAAATGAGATTGCCAACGTTTTTACAATGTCTATTGCAAATTTTACAAAATGTTTATTATATTATTACTAAATAATATCTGAAAATTAAAAAAGATATTTAAGTTTGGTATCTCACCTTAAATATAAATTATCCTAATTCTATTACAATTATTATAACTATTATATTCAATGCACTAGAATTGATAGACAACAAAACAACAAGTTATATAATTATATATATACGGTATATTATAAATTATATTAATAATAGATATATATATATATAATATTAATAATATATATATTATTAATAATATATATATTAAAATATATAAAAATATATAAATATGGAATTAATATATAATAAATATATATAATAAATAAATATATATTATATATATAAATAATAATATTATAATAAATAATATATATATATATCTAATATAATAAAATTATAATAATATAATATTATATATAAATATATATAAATAATAATTATATAATAATATAATAATATATAAAAAATATATAATATAATTATTATATAAATATATAAAAAATATATATTATATATATATGAATATTAAATAAATATAATATATTATATATATTAATAATTAATATATTAATTATATTAATAATATTATAATTAAAAATCTTAGTTCTTAAGCCTGCAATCCCCACAAAACATTAATTTCAACTGACTTTTACTCAGCGCGTTGCCAGTAACGAATTAATTAAACATTTGAGATGCTCACCAATAATATTAATATTATAATGCACTGTGTAAAAATAAAATCTAGGTCACGATGCTGAGAAAAACTAAATCAATATATTTGAGAATTCATGCGTAAAAAACTATAAAGAATACAAATAAAATGCAGTAACAAATAAATAATTATTTTATTGTTAGCAATACTTAATTACATTGTGTAAAAAACTTAGTTTCGATATATACGGAAAAAGGTTAATATGAGAATTCCTGTAAGTCTAGCTGATTAATTGCTTCAAGAACATCAGACAGAAAGAACATTACTCTGACGGATTAGAAACTCTTGCTAGAGATGCACATTCTTAACATGGAATATTCAAGTTAGCACATGGAGACATTGACTGACTCGTTGAACTATAAAATAAGATTCTACTACGCAAAATGGTCTAAGTTCAAGACGTATTAGCAAACACTCGGAACGAACAACGACACTGGAGAGACTTACGTCGCAATAAGATCCGCAAATAAAGCTCTATATATGAAAGCGGATAATTTAATACCGACAATAAACTGAGAGATAGAAGAGATGAAATTATTTAATGACATATATATAGTCACTAATGATAGTTCATTAGGCATGTTATGGCGAATAAAAGGTTATTAATTCACCAAATATACATAAAATCAAATAAAACACTAACCAAGGACATATATTACATCAGAAAAACTGGTAATAGAGATACAAGATCAATGAAGGAGCAAAAAGATAATTCTAATATATATTTGCTAATCATGTTGAAAAAGAAGCTGAGACTCTTATACTGAATACATTTGAGAGAAAAGCATTCTACCATTAAGAAGAGACAATAGGCCGATTACACTCCGTGGCTGGCATGAAAATGGGCTTACGGGAGGTATTCCATTATTATGCACGCCATGCTTGCAAGCAAAAATATCTGTGATCAGAACCTCCTTCCTCCATATACAAGTCGATCCTGAGCGAGGCGTATTTTTCAGTGTAGGTGGCGAGATGACTCGCTACAATACCCCAACAAAAAACACGGCTGCTCTGCCGAATTACTCTCATAGTGAAAGCTATTATGTTGAGCCGAATTCTTTGAGAGCAAATTGAACATACTGAATGAAATATAATCTTTCACTCTCAACGATAAAATATATATAAATAATATCGATTATAAATTCATGGAAACCACATTACGATTTTTATCGTGTTGCGCTTTTTAGTCTGATTAATATAAACTTTCAACCCTTATCTTTCAAATTAATTTTATATACACTTATACTTACTTGAAGACTAGTATAGAATTACTGCTTCAAATCTGCTCCATCGATCGCTGTAAGGACGAGCATCATAATAGTTACATTATATAATAAACTATTTGTTAGCATATAAACTTTGTCAATACTTACTGGAATATATAACTGGTTTGGAAATATTTTTGAATTAAATATTTAATTTTTATTCAATTAGTTTAATTATAATTATAAATTATATATTTTTCATTTATTATTCTTTAAAGATACTAATTATAATATTAATTTGTAAAATATAAATATACTTTAGACCCCAACCTAATAATGCAAATAAATATGACTAAGTAATTAAATATATAGGTTATTTGCACAAGGAATTGCAATACACTGAGTTGCCTATAGCCATAGTACACAATATGTTCCTAAATCTGTATTACTTATAGTGATATTATATTTAATATTAATTTAAAAAGATATCGGTATGCGGTATCTTTAGGTATCTAGAGCTACCTAAAAAATAGAGTATTAGGTATCACGATAACCAATATTTTTCTGGTATGAAGGGTAGACAGTTCCTGATTGATAGCAGATATATATATATATAATATATATAGGTATATGATTATAGTATTTGTAGTATGGTAGTAGGTATGTATATATGGTGATTAAAGTACTATAGTCATATAGTGGTATAGGTAGTATATAGTAGGGTGGATTATAGTTAGTGATAGTATAGTTAGTATAGTTAACTCAATACCTTATACTCAATGGAAAGGAGATAGGAATAGAAAAACTGAAAAAAGAAAAACATAATAAATAAAATGTCATATTTCACTATTTAATAATGTGCTGGGACTTCCAAGAATGGTCGACTTGCAGAAGCACAGCGAAGAGTGCTCACACAGCAGAACAACAAAAAAGAGATTCTGGAAAGACAAAATCTCGGGGACGGGGGCAAAGAGAAAACCCTGCCAAGTAAATAATGAAGGCCCTCAAGAGGCCGCTGTCAAACCAATTTAGGCCTGTGTACAAAAATAAATTGTAGGGGAAGCAGCCTTAATATATGTCGATTTACAAATGAGACCGCGACCGAAGTAAGGGCACAGGTGGCGTGAGTCAATGTGAAAAAGAAAGATTGCGTGCTGGGACGAGGATAGATAAAGCTAAGACACCATATGGTAATAAAGACGGGAAAAGAATAAAATGAAAAATTGAAAAAAAAGAATTGGTAATTATTGTAAAATTGAGAATTAAAATTGACGAAACGTGTGCACAAAGAAAAGCACCGAAATCAAGCCAAGCATAATGGCAGTGACGGTGCGAATGGGTGTGATGGCTCACAAAGTAAGAAAATAGAGATAAATTATAGGATATATAAGAATATATAAAGATTCATGAAATATATTATAGAGAGAGAGAAAGAGAAGAAAAAATTTAATTATATGAATAATAACATAGAAGAAGAGAGGAGAATATGATAAAATAGAGTGAGCGTCAGAAGATTAGTCACTATAAGGTGAAGAAAGTGTATGTATGTATTGTTACAGATATGGTTACTATCAATTTGAGGCCCAGACTAATCTGGAGATTATACCTTGAGGGTCACAGAATAAATCCCAACATTTTGATTAGAGAGAAGGTGATACAGTAGAAATATAGTGTATAAAATTAAGATTCCAGATAGTAAGTTAAGTGAACAAGGTAAATAGGATAAGTATTTAGTATTAGACGAGCTTCAGCAAGTATATTATCAAGTATATTATTGAATGGATGAAAAGATTGAAACAAAAGGGATACGATGAAACTAAATAAATTTAGAAGCAATTGTTAGCAGTGCAATAAAGAAGTATGCGGGAAATTTTAGTGCTAAAGGGAGGATAAGTAAGATTAATAGATTACAGGTGACTGGTCCGCGGACGGCAGGCAGGTGAGTTGACTAATCTCGCGGTATAATCATAGATATAACAAGATAGCGTAGGTCTAGGAGATGGTAACTAAAGGAGCAAAATAGACTAGACGTCTTCATTAGAAGACACAATTAGATGCTATGCGCAATTATAACACAAAAGGACGGCGAGACAAAAAATAATTCTAAAAAGTAGCATAGCGTACAGAGACAGAAAAGAAAGATGAGCTAAATTGCAAAAACATTATTGGCAGGGAAGCGGAGCAGAGTTCATGCAAAAACCCGCGTCCAGCAGCAGTCGCGTTAACTCCGCGCGACACGCCCGGCGAAAGAATATATAAAAAGAATTCTCGAGAAAAGGATTGCAACCACCTGCTTTCAAGAGGAAGGTATGGAGTGGAGCACTGGTGTTTTTTGTAACGTTGGGTAGAAGAAGAATGGATGGCTGACAGGGACTCGAGGTGGAGGGTCGAGGGAGACCGACTTTATGAGAAAGATGCTGCACTCATACAGTGCAAAATTGGCGGGCATGGGACCATCCGGGGCAAGGTTCAATTCCCTTAGGTCATAGTTCCCGGAGACTTGTGACATGGACGGAAATTTAGAGCTGCAGTAAAGTGAATGTGTGTGGGCTCATATTGAGATACGGTGGATAGCAAGCCAATTATAAGTATACGTAAACAGATTAGAGACGAACTCCGAAGGGTGATTCATTAGACCAAAAGGAGAGGAGGTAATAGGTACAGTGAGAAAGTTGAAGAAATGGTAAATCTGCAGGTATAAGAGGAAAATTTACTTGGTGAAGACTCCAATAAAAGAGGAGAGCAGTGTGATTCAGATTTGATTAATTGGATTATGAGAAGAATGCTCTATTGTGAGTCCACTCAAGGAGCGTTTCTATGAGAGGGTATCACGTCCCGCTGGGATGACCGTAAGGATAGAAGACACACAGTACATCATGTCATCCCTTCAGATGGAAAGGTAAAGGACAAATATTAGGAGGAAAACTGTAGAAACTAGTAGGACTGCAACATTAGACACAGTAATTTTAAGTGGACCGATAACCATTGAGATAAAGCGGAAGATATACTATGCTGGTGTTTCTCGGTCTTAGAAAAGAGTTGCGACGGTGCTGAAGGACTGGATTGTGAAAGAACAAGGTGCGATTTAGAGAGTGGTCAGCAGAAGACTGGTCGGATCACGAGGATCTTAACATTGAATACACATGACTGTAGATATGAAATTGAACGGCGAGAAAGACATAATTGGCTATCCTCAGGTTTTTAAATGGAATATATGACACAGTAGCGCTAACTCGCATCAGGGCTTAAAACAATAAGAGAGAAAGCATACTAGTGCCACGACTCGCTTAGAGTAGATCTAAATACGGTGAGATTCGGTAGGTAGAGCCCACCCCTTCCGTGAATTTGGAATGAGAAAGGGAGAAGTTAGTGTTAATATTAGAAGATGAGTGAGGCAATGCGTGCCTAGAGGAGTTATAGAAATGATAGGGTAACGCTCAAAGATGATGCGTTTTAGTAATTCACCTCCACAAGCGGAGGTGATGGCCACGGGTTGTGTGGATAGATGGACCACTTATAATATCTCGGCAATTTGGAGCTATCTCGGAGATGAGCTTCATAAAGAAATTAACGGTGACGAAGGTGGACAGGGCGGTAAATGGTCTTCAACATTAAACGGATGTCGGACGAGGATGGATGAGAGCTTGGGAGGCGTGAAGAGTGATCTCATATTTAATCGCGAGATAGATTATGGTTCTTAGGATGTTGGCGTTCACATAACTAGCACGCACGCTTCTGAAGAGTGTATTTGGTATACATAGTATCAACACCAGGGGAACGAAGACAACGGGAAATAAAATAGAATCCAACTACCAAAATGGCAACGTAATGGAAGAGATTTGGTTCCGGAATGGTGGATAGGGTGTACGGCAAAGCGACGGGGGCGATATCCGAGAACCAATAGTAATGCGTAAGATAAGGAAAGATATGGCGTTTATAAATGGTTGTTAGATGAAGTGACAGTCTCAGTGGGATGAAGTTCTGGGTTACGAGAGAGTGATGTGAGAAAAATCGATGAACGAGGCATGTTTGATAGAGTATTAAAGGAGGTAGTATATAACATGCGTGTTACTCGTGTATAGTGATGTCTGGGATAAGTTAGAACGGAGGACTCAGCAGTAGTAAGTAAGGGGAATTGCTTGATATTGGCGTGGAAAACAAGTGGACTAGAAGTTAAGAAAAATGGAAATATATAAATATATATGTGTGTATTCGGCATGAGCAACAGAAAATGTACAGAGAGATTACAGTTCTAGTAAATGGTTTCCTACGCTGACTGAGGGCTAGACGAATTGTATATTCGACAGGCCGAGGGTGATTGATGGGATTATAGTTTCCTGATAGAGTGACTAATGCCTTGGGTATATGTAGCTCATATTAATTTCACGACAATAATATAATTAAGTCTGGAGATCATATTAAGGGAAATATAATGAGTAATAATTTCTTAGGGGCATGCTTAGGTGTGGACAGTAATGGATTGACATCAAATGATATCAATGGCAGGAGTGAACCAGGATATATCAAGAGACGTTGCTGTAGGTGTGTTTAAGATAGGGCGCTTAATATTAGAAGAGATATGGATATAAAGTCTACTAAGGAAATTAGAAGATGAATGGATCACATGTGGCGCACCGGTATGAATGTAAGTCGGTATAGATTAAGGCGGGCAAGAACAATAGTCCAAATACTGAATTGGCAGTAAGTGTGTTAGAAGGGGAAAACTACGGGTAAAGACCATGGGCCCACCCCGGACTATCAAGACGAGCAACTTGAGTCACAGTATCAGACTGCATTGAGAAAAGTCGGAATAGAAAAAACGCAGGCACGACAAATAGAGTCTCGCAAAGAGAAAAGTTGGTGGATTTTGAGAAAGATGTGAGAGTGGACACGAGACGCTGTGCAAGTGACATACAGGAAACCATGTCGATGACAAGAAGAGTGCTGTATATAATAAAAGAGAGTTGAGCG
This sequence comes from Trachelipus rathkii, assembly GCA_015478945.1. Classification (NCBI taxonomy): domain Eukaryota; kingdom Metazoa; phylum Arthropoda; class Malacostraca; order Isopoda; family Trachelipodidae; genus Trachelipus; species Trachelipus rathkii. The sequence continues at coordinate 11,708 of JABUQX010014816.1, forward strand.
CATGTGTCTCAGTGTTGGCCCACCTGGCCATAGAGAGTTAAAGCGCGTATACACTTGAGCTAGATTATAACCAATAGGTCAGAGGGGTAATACTTCGTCAGACTGATCCACATAAAAAATCGTCATATTGGTGGAGGTATTATTGTTACTGTATGTGAACAGATTAATACTTAAAATAATTAATTTGGGTAGCAGGAGGAGAAGAGATTAAGGAGCTAAGGGGCTTTTTGCATAATAATTACGAACTTTTGTCTTAATGATATATTCTATACTTGCTACACTGGGAAAAACACTCGGGAAGAGATACTGTGTGTCTTTTCACGGATAGACAAAACATGCGAACGAACATTGGCGGTTACGCATACCCGAGGGCATCTTGAGAGTCAGCAGAGGTAGATTACACGAGAAGAAGAATAGTGACACATATATCAGGGTGGGATGCTATAAGTGAGGTCATACATAAATAATACTATTAAAAAGGGATGTCATGTACCTAGGCAGCTAAGATAAGTGAGTAGAAGTCGCTGCACACTATATCTAAACCTAGTGCTCGAAGATTAGGCGGAAATGAGTAGAATAATGATGAGTGAAGGCTTTAGTGTGGAAGCATCCTTAGGCGGAGAGTTGGGGCCTAGAGCAATTTAAGCCCATATGTCTGTATAATTCATATACCGGAGAGTGGCTAAGACCAAGATGGTCCTCAAGATGATAGGCATCGCAAGGTACATGAAGGGACGTATAAAGGGAGTACCCTAGAGGCTTATCACTGAGAAATCCTCAAAGGAAACCTAAGTATAAGAAATTTGTAGAAGAAACCAATTTAGCGTATTACGGTGATCACTGGGGAATAGGACTCAGGGACATATATATATATATATATATATATTATATATAACGGGGAGCATCAACAAGAGCCTATAAATATATATATAAAATATATGAAATTAATTATATATACTAACTAATAACGATGTAGTAATTGCCGCTGGAAGGGGGAGGGTATCCATTTATTATAAACATTGATAAAACTTTATACCTGAGATATCACGTATGCTACGGGATCGCGAATCTTCCTCACGTATAATTACGTGAGTATTGCTGCGTGAGTTAGGCCTATAGTAGTATACCCCTACTTTGTCCTCGCTTACGAACAATCTTTCTCGCATGCTGTGACCAATACGTGGGACCATGCTCATTCCGAGTATCTTCCGGCCACAACACACAAAACCAAGATCGTATTCTCCTCTACTGATGGAATAGTAAGTGCTTATACTGACCGGCTGCTCACAGACTGAACAACCACCTTCCTTCGTGCATACATATAGTACTACGAATGCAGTGTGTCTGTGACCACGCGGACAGTGTGACCCATCACATCATCAAGTGTGCGTTATCATAAGGCCATGTCCACTCACTCATAACTAAATTTAGAAGAGGTGAGCGAGTGTGAGGACATAGAGACATACACTGTCTACAGCTCCGCTCATGCAGAACGGATCGAGATAGTCTCAAAACTAAACAACCAAATCTACACATATATTGACAAACAGACCACGTGGTCTATTCTACATTAAACATAACTCTTCAGTGAGTGAAGACTACATAGGCAGTAACTCTCTCGATCACCATTCGAGAACAGGACATGATCACCAACACCCCCTCTATATTAAATAATCAACTTACTAACGGCTTCCTAAGCGACGCTTGGACCATACGAGAACTCTCTTCACACTTCTGCATAATCTTAAAAACTTCCCCAAAACAGCTCAGCCTTGCCCTATTATGCGTCTGACTGCGGCACCTGGTTGCAAATGGGTGATCGATGTGGGGATAGGAGCGGGCATTTAGCAGGCGCATTCTACGCCACTACACGAATAAATTAGGAAATTGCACTGTGCTGTTTGCATTCCTCTGGTACTACTGCTGTCTGTGGCGGTCTGCTCCTTCAAGAGATTGGGGAGTCGAGATATGCGTGGACTGTTTGGCGAGGAAGTGCAGGGTGATGGCACAAGTACCGTTCGTCTCTGACAGATACACCACTCCACCGCCTCAGAAAACCCAATCGTCGTGAGCGACGCAGTGGCCGAGTCTGTGGCCATAGTCAAGCGCGCACAAGAGCTTACAGAGCGCTGTCTTTTTACAATACAGTGCGGGTTGAAGAAATTCGGGTGCCTCCTACTCCTACTCTCGTTGCAATGCAAGTGTGCAGTCACTCCAGAGACGCGTTGCAGGGATTACACTGCCATCACTATGTCAAGACGGGCTCGCTTCCAAAAACGATATGGCGGCGAAGACCTCCTATTGTTGTTGCCCTTACTTGAGATAAAGTCTGTTGCCCTCTCTCCTGTGCCAAAAAACAGCTTCTTAACAACTTTGAATAGAAGAGGCCTAAAAAGTTATTCCCCTCATTTGTCAGAGTGTGTTAACAAAGTGAGAGACATGATGGTGAAGGAGAAACTGAAAATAAGGCACAAATTCTTCCGCCCACTCTTATTGATTCCGACTAACAACATACACCATAGCGAATCGATTCTGGCAGTTCCTCCTCCGCCCGCGCCTCCAGGGGTACTAATAATGATTGTCTTAGGCCCGTGTAAGTAACATGAGCGGTAGGTCAATTGGGAGACTCGTCTTGAAGAATGCGTATTGAACGAGTTAGATAAGAGTCGGAGGGACTCGGAGGGCATCCTACATCCACTCAATGAGAAGGGAAGGAAGTAGATGATTACCCTAGCAGCAAGCGCCCCCCTTCGTTCAACGAGATCCTCGAAGTGTCAATTACTAAACAGATGCCCGTTCAAGTTGGTGAATAAATGCAACTCCACTCACAACTATAAGTTCCAAAATATCTCATATATCCGAAAAGGTGAAATGAACTCAAATAATAATAATAATAATAATAATAATAATAATAATAATAATAATAAATAGAAAAGCCTATAAAAGGCCAATTTTTACAGATGGGTAATTGGCTCCAAATTGATGATAGTAGGAAGTTTAACTGGTATTAACAGAAGAGGAAGGAACCCAACAAGTTAAAGAAGAATTCATTTTCCCCCATATTGAATAAAAATTTTAAAAATTATATAACATAAAAATTTCGATATAGATATTTTATAAATTTATTTTTTCAGTAAATTTAAAAACTAATCTATTTTTGAATTCCCTCCTTCTTTGATTTTTCTTCATTTCTCATTAAATATATTTTTTCTGTTAGGAGCCAGGAGACAGAATAATTTTAAAGGTTCCAGCTCCACTGAATATGCTTATCATAGTTCCAGTTGCAGTTCCGGCTCCTACAAAAATTGCTAAGATCCATGGCTTCCAGCGCCGGTTACCCAGCAAAAGTGTTAACTACAGGAAATAAATTGGCAGTGGTGAACACTGAAATCAGCTAAAATGATGATTTTTGAAAGAAGAGAGAATGCGTTTTATTTAGTAGTTTAAATAATCAAAGAATTTAGGATAGTCAAAAGAATTGGAGACAAATAGATAGAAGATTCGAATTTAGTTACAGATTGTGAGAAGAGAGAGTAAGACAAAGTACAAAATTCAAAAGACTCCAAATTAGAAACACAAGAACAGACAGCATCATTGTGAACATATGCTAAACATTCACATTTGGCTGAAGAATGAAAATAGAGACAGTAGGAGGGAACAGAGTAGGGTTTGCTGTCGGAGCACTCAAGCACCTGAGATCTGGTTAAGAATAGATGAGGTCTAGAAGACAACGTGAAAGTTAGATCTAAGACTGCGAATGTTGCAAAGGGGTAAGCGGAAAGAGTCTTGGCAGCACAACTCCAATCATCAGACTTTGCCAACTGCCAGGTGATGACAGTTAGAGTGGTGGATGAGGGGCTATTGTTAGAATCAGCCATTCTTGGTATCTCAGAGGCAATGTTTCACGAAGCCATATTAAGATTTGTGAATATGTAAAAGTGTTGTGGCGGGTGAAAAAAATTGTTTAGGAAAGCGTAAATGTGCGCGCAAAAGTGACGAATCATTTAGTACTTTTGGGCAGTGTAATGTTTTATACATCCTAACACCCTATATACTTTCATCGTTTTGAACTCTGATTGATGCTCAAATATTAGTCTTTTATCTATGCATACAACGACGGTTGGTTTTCTATTAAAAGCTGAATGAATTAAAGTATAATTACGTTTGAGAAAACATAAAAAATTGCATAATCTGTGTAATCTGTTATATTAATAACAAAATTCATTCCACATATAATAGTGAATTAGCAACCCAACTGTGTAATGGATAGACGCTGTACTTACCTCAATTTCAGTCTCCATTTTTAAGACTTAGTTTATAACAATGACAATAAAATTTTAAAACTATCGGCAATACGTGTATTAATATCGCTTAAGAAAATAACAAAGAATTATTGTTTCAGAATCAGTAAAAAAAAAAAATAATTATGTTTCAATGTAACGCTATTACATACACAATTGCTTTTGTATTGATGATCATCACTGAATGTACTCTAAAAATAAATAGAATATACTACCTTCTATTTTTCCCACTTCCTTTGAATTGCACACCTACAAATACTATGAATCTAGTCATATTGACTTTTAATATGACAATGAAATCGGGGCTGGAGCTGAAGCTGAAGCCGGAAGGTCGGAGCAAAAACGATTTTTTTTAATGCAGCTAGAGCCAAAATATTTTTGGTGTGTGGGTGTGGAGCTAAGGCCAGAGTTGGCTAGAGAAAGAGTAGGGCAATTTTAAAATGAAGCTGGCCAAAAAATAATTACTGACTCTGCAGCCCTGATTGAAACTGATTTTCCTTAATCCTGGAAAATTTGTTGGACTCTGGCCTTTTCTCATCTAAGCTGAAAAAGAGAAAAATAAGGAGAGGAAGCTCACATTTTAGGTACTTTAAATCGGGGCAACAATCATTTGGAATTCTGAGACTGCAGGGGCGATGGGCTTTCAATCCACAATCTGAGCATTTCACTCCTTGTAACACAAATCCCCACAAAAAATTGCCACAAAGACCGCACCTATATATATATATATATATATATATATATATATATATATATATATATATATATATATATATATATTTTTATATATATAGTATGCGTATTTGTATTGTATATATATATATAATATATATGTATATATATATATGTAATATATAATATATATTATGTATATATGTATATTAATGAATGTAATACCAACAGAATTACAATAAATATACTGGTCAATTTTTATATAATATATATATAATATCGGTATATATATATATATATATATATATATATATATATATATATATATATACAATATATATAATATATAATAATAATATATATATATATATAATAATAATAATAATAATAATAATATATATATAATAATAATAATAATATGTAATAATATGTAATATGTAATAATAATAATAATAATAATATATATATATATAAATATATGAATAAAAAAAGGGATGCTACATATATAAATATTTTTATATTTAGTTCTTTATATATATATATATATATATATATATATATATATATATATATATATATATATATATATATTAATTATATAATAACCGAGGTTGCGGTTTTTTGCGGTTCTTAAATTTTTCAACAACCGCGGTTGCGGTTCTTAAATTTTTAACAACCGCGGTTGCGGTTGTGCAATAAAAATAAAATTTAACAATTGCTTTGTTTACTACTACTACTACTTACTCCTACTACTACTACTACTACTACTAATAATAATAATAATAAATTAATAATAATAATTAAATTATTATTATTATTATTATTTTTATTATTATTATTATTATTATTATTGTCTTCTTCTTATTATCATATAATATTATCATTCACGTCTTTTAATGCAATTTAGCCTCTGTTTGCAAGAGTTACCAGGGTGTGGTGGGGATATATATATATATATATATATATATATATATATATATATATATATATATATATATATATATATATATATATATATATATATATATATATATAAATATATATATATATATATATATATATATCTTTCCTATATATATATATATATATATATATATATATATATATATCATCATCACCATTATCATCACCCAGACTGGGGTAAGGTGCTCAACATGCACCGGGAACAGAAAAAAGTAGAAGAATATGACGCAAGTTGAAAAGAAAGCCCAGCCTTACCATCCCCTTCATACCTTTTAGCGAGAGCTCGATTTAGTCAGAAAATTTACCCTAGAGCTTCACGGGATCGCGACGGACCCTCACTATGGCATATCGTCAATGTGGGGTTCATTCCTTGGCCCAGGTGGGCCCACAACCATGCTCCCTCACAAAACCCCATTCATTTTCTAATATGCACCTTTCTTCTCGCCTCCAAATTCATATTTCTCTCTTCCAGGCATTCCTTTACTGGCTGAATCCACTTTTTCTTCCGTCTCCCAGCAGGTCGATTCCCAGCACACTCTCCACTATACATCCGCTTAACCAACCGGCTTTCATCCATCCATTCCACATGACCAAACCATCTCACTTGTCATAAACATTCTCTCATTTGTTTCTTCACTTCACCACAACTCTATAATACGTTCATTTCTCATTTATCAATTCTTCTCACACCGACCCTAAGTTTGTCCATCTGAACAAACTGTACTTTAGATCTAAACACTTATTCCAGACCATGGTCTACTACTATATACATTAACACAGGTAACAACATACCCTCATGTAAGATCCTAGCTCACTAAAGACTTGGTCCCTTTACATTCAACAACGATTTAATTGCACAAGCCACCTTCCTGCCATTCACAACTTTCTACTACACTCATCATCCGCTCCTTTTTATTCTTATATCTAATAATCTTAACTCAGACCGCTTGTTCCAGCTGATCCCCATCTAACCTTAACTTCACTCTGAAGATTGTCCACACTCTATCATAACCTTACTCTTATCGCGTTTACTTTCAAACCCCTCTTTTACCCTACCAAATCTATCTACCAATCATTTCAAACTCTCTTCCGAATTCGTCACACAAAACCAAATCATCCACACACACACTGCACATATATATATATATATATATATATATACCTATATCTTTCTTCTTATATATATATATATATATATATATATATATAATAACATATATATATATATATATATATATATATATATATATATATATATATATATATATATATATATATATATATATATATATATATATATATATATGTATATAACATATATATATGCAATTAAGCGTATCAGGATTTTTCAGGGGCCAGACAAAATCGTCTTATATATATATATATATATATATATATATATATATATATATATATATATATATATATATATATATATATATATATATATATATATATATATATATATATATATATATATATATATATATATATATATATATATATATATATATATATATATATATTCTGTTCCCCCTTCAACACCCTCCCTACCTTAATTGGAGGGCCCAGGAAGCCGGCCGCCGCCACTGGGCGGTTCCACAGGTCGAGGATAGAGGATACAGAAAAGACGGCACGGGGGGCGTCGAGAGCTGGGCATCTCAGAAGGAGGTGCTCTATTGTATCCTGAGAATTGTGGCATCTGGTGCAAGTGGGGAAGGTGACGTTGTCTAGTTTAAATCTATGTTTATATTGCATGAGTCTCGGGTGGTGACCCGATCTGCACCGAGCGAGGTCCATTTGGCTTCTTCTAGACAGCGTTTCTTCTATTGGGGAGAGTTTTGGGGAGGGGGTATTTAATAAAGTATTATTTGGGCGGTTTTGAAGGTAAGTGTTTGTTAGGTGGGAATGGATATGTGAAGTCCATGGCCTATTGGGAGGGGGCGGGGGAATTATATTATAAGTGTTGTAATAAAATTGTGCAGGTGAGGAAGGGGGGATTTTAGTCTTTGTCGAGGGGGATTGGAGAGAATTTGGTGACATGAATGGGTTGGGTTACGGGTCTTCTGGTAGAATTGGGTCCCTACCATCTCCAGATGTGTGGAAATGGGGAGGATGGAGGTTTCATTGTGTAAATGTTGGATTGGGGTGGTTTTAGTACAACCTGTGATAATTCTAAGGGCTGCGTTTTGAGAGATTTGTAGTTTATTTGTGTTTGATTTTGAAAATTGCAGGGAACCATGCTGGGGAAGCGTAATTTAAGTTAGTTCTAAGGAGTTGTTTATAGATAGTAGTTAGTGTGTGTTTACTGTCGCTGAAATTGTGTTGGGAAAGGGTTCGGAGGGTGTTTAGTTTTCGTTGAGTTGTGGAAGTAATTTGGTCAATATGGGGGGAAAACGTCATGTGGGTGTCGTATGTAAGTCCTAGTATTTTTGGGGTTTTGTTAAGTGGGAGGGGGTTATTGTTCAGGGTAATTAAGGGATGGAGGGAGGATTGATGTCGGTCGGTGGTTAATAGGGTGATAGAGGACTTAAGGGGGATGCTGTCATTCTGTTGGTGATTAACCAGTTTTCTAAAGAGTGTAGGTATTCTTGAGTATGTTGTGTGGCTGTGTTTACGTCTGGGTGTTGGGAAATGAGGCTAATGTCGTCTGCATACGTGATTAGTTTGGTGGAGTGGTGGATTGGGGTGGGTAGGTCTGCAGTGAAAAAGTTGAATAAAAATGGAGAGAGAATGGCTCCCTGTGGGACGCCGTTTTGTAATTTGATAGAGTGGGAGAGATTGTTTTTGTATAATACTTTTGCAAAACGGTTGGTGAGGAAATTGGAAAGCCATTTTTTGTCATTATTTTCTAAAGGGGAATGGAGGATTTTTTGAATTAGGAGGTGTGTGGGGACGGTGTCAAATGATTTGTCTATGTCTATTGCTGTGACTATTGATCTATGGGAAGGTGATTGGTTGAAGCCGTTAATGATATGTTGTGTGAGGAAGGTGAGGACTGTGGTTGTAGAGTGGTTGCTTTTAAATCCGTGTTGAAAGTCTGGGAGGAACAGAAGAAATTTTCTTTAATATTAATTTCTCCTTATTACTGATGGAACAAAGCAGAGAAATTGGGCGATAGGAGGAAGGGGAGTTGGGGTCTTTTTTTGGTTTGAGTTTAGGGATTATGTATGCTTGTTTCCAGATTGGGGGAATGTAGTTAAGTTGCCAGGATTTATTGAAGATGTCTGTAATTAGGAGGATTGCGTTATCTCCCAGGTGTTTTAAGTGCAGGTTGGATATGGAGTCTGGGCCTGATGCTGTTGAATTTTTGAGGGTTTTAATGGTTTCTGTTATCATGATTGTTGTGAATGGAGGTATGGGGTTGAGATCTAGTTTGAGTTTTCTAAGTTGTTTTATATTATATATATATATATATATATATTTTGTATATGATTTATATATATATATATATATATATATATATATATATATATATATATATATATATATATATATATATATATATATATATATATATATATATATATATTCTTTAACCTCTCTGGGCTTTTGTTATAATCGGATATGATACTTAAAAATTGTTTCTTGAAAATTTCAGGGGGCCCATGGCCCCCCTGGCCCCCCCTGGATACGCCACTGTATATATATATATATATATATATATATATATATATATATATATATATATATATATATATATCTCTTGTACTATATACTCTCATATATATATATATTAGGGGATATGCCGATAGTATCAGTATTGGTAGTATTAGGCTATTTCTCAGTTTATGTCAGTGACGGTATCGGTATTGGTTAAAATGGCCGATACTTAGCCGATACTTCTTTTTGGGTGAAGAATTGAGAAACTTTTAGATTCAATAATAAATCTAGTTTCGACAAAAAAGTTCTAATAAGGAATTCCTTAAGCTAGCTGAAACCCCACCAAGAATGGCATCTCCGACAGTGAACCACTTCTAGAGTGCAAATAGCATAACCGAGGAACTTGCTCGCGTGACAAAAAAAATTTCACAGAATTGGAAGCCGCCTTATCAACCAACCTGACAGCAACACTGATGAGTGACAGGCTGGGTGCTTTGCAGCATTTTTGACTCTTTTTCAAAAAATGAGGGGTCAAAAAGTTGTGTTTTGGTTAGCGATTCACAATTATATTTACAAGAACTGGCAATTACATTGGTTTTCTTGGTAAATAGCTACTTCAAATTCAATGTGATATATTTCATATAAAATTCAAACAAACTGTCTTCTCTAAAGAAGTGCCTTCTTATCATTATTTCTGTCTGTACAACTCTAAGGTTAAGAATATATTTATATTATACTATAACATCTGTAAAAAAATTTAATGCCACTCGTAAAAGTTTTTAAACTAGCAATACTCATTGACATTTTCTTGTTTTTCTTTTTCCAGGCACGAATAGTTTCTTCCACTTGCAAAATCTGAAAATTCGGAACCATGGCTAGTAAAAGGAAGACAAGACTGACAACTTCCACTCACATGAGTAACTTCATTGGAACTGGTCATGCTGCCTTCTGAACTCCCAACTCTATGTGATGTTCTGAGATATGGGTTTCTGTTAAGAGAGCAGAGTGGAGAGAATGTCCAAAAAGAATTACCAGCAGCCACTCTTGGATATTTATCCAAAGGTGTGAAAAATTGGAACTATGGCTGGTTGTTTGTGTTTTCGGTGCCAAATTCGAGAGTCACAGTCCTGAAGATGAAAAAAATAGGAGAATAACATATCACTTGGCGGAAGAAAACTTGGTGAAATATTTCAGTAGCGTTAAACAATGTTTGATCTCAGTTACTGAGTGTGGACTAAGCTATGTTCAAATTTTGAGGGTCCATGTCCATGTGGTGCTGACTGTAAACATGAAGTGTACATCTCCTTTCTAAGGATATGAAGATCCCTGTCAAAGAATTAGTGTTTATTAATAGTCAAAGGGAGAAGGTTGAATCTGTTGGACAGCATCAAATTGTGATTTCCAGATCTTATGTTTGAAGACAAATTAAAAGCGGAAAAAGAGTGAAAGGCTAAATTGAAAGATTTGTATAACAGAAGGAAGGAAGAAGTCACTTAGTAAGTAAGTTCTTTTTCTCCGACAGAAGATGAAAAATAGCGATGTTTTGGATGGAAGAATGAAGATCCTTTGCAAATTCCACATAGTGATGATTTTTTGATGTACCTTATTTAAATACAAGTCATTTACTAATACATTTATCCTGTACACCTAAATGTCATTAAATAGTGTAGTCTGATACTACTAAACTTGCCATTACAACAGCTTCATTTTTAGTTACTGGTTAATTACTGAAGGATACAGGAGACTTGTGGTTGATCACAATAAAGTAAAAAGGGCACAAGAAGAAGTCATGAAATCACTTGATGACGAATTTCATGCTCGATGCCGGATAGGCAATATTGAGTGTATCTTCTTTGATGGGCGCAAAGATTCCACTTAAGTTCTGTTACAAGCAGATAACTCAAGTTATCAGTTTCCAAGTATTGTGAAAGAAGAGCATTGCACTGTTTGCAGTGAGCCAGGTGGAAGGTATCTTTGCCATTTTACTTCAGAGAAAGACTTAACGAAAAGGAAACCTGCTGAAGTTATTGCTAACCATCTTGTGGATTTCTTAAAGAAAAACAACATTTATAAAAGTTTGCAGGCTATTGGTGGTTGGGAAGGAGGAGTCATGCATTGGGATTGGGTTGAGGCAAAGCTGAATCGTAAACTCATCTGGTTGGTTTGTGCTCTTCATACTAATGAGCTACCTTTACGGCACTTGATCACAGAGTTGGATGGAAAAACTTTGTCTAACAACAAGTGGAGTGGTAAGATTGGCAACATGCTTGATACTGCAACAGAACTAGAAATCAATCCCCCATTTGCCAGAATATCCTTTCCAGAGCCTTTGGTTCCATTGAGTGACACTGTTGTCAAAGATCTCTCTACAGATCAGGCTTATGGTTACAGGATAACTCAGGCCATAAGGACAGGTGTACTTCCAACTGATCTGGCATTATTAGAAATCCTGTAAACTATAGGTGGTTGCTGGCTGCAATAGGATTTGTCGAATATGGGGTTTCAAAACATGGCCTTAAAAGCAACAAGTTGAAGACGATACAACTGCTTGTGGAATACATTGTTGGAGTTTACTATCCCTGCTGGTTTACAATCAAATCGGAATTCTCTTGGGTGGAAGGACCTCGCCACATTCCTTATCAATTGAAGCTCCTAAATCTCAAAGAAAAGCACCCAGCAAAATGTTTGTAACAATATCTAACGTTCATCGTGATTCGCATTTAGTGAAATGGTGCTTCAGACACTTTTATGCTCGGAAGACCAAGAAGAAAGGAAAGCAGGAGTCCAGAAGATAATTGAATTAAGGAATGAAGATGATGATACACCAGGAGACCCCCATCTGTTCGGCTTAGGAAGAATGATGTCTAGGAATGAATCGAAGCAAGATTTGATGAATATTGTTGGTTGAAGCTTTTTACATTTTTTACAATGGTTTTCAGTGTTTGATAATAGAGACAAAATATAAATAAAATTGTTTGAGTTCATTAAACCACTTTTTGAGCAAATTTTTTTTGGAGTTTATATTAAGTTATTCCCTTTTTTTCGGAAATTTCAATATACATTATAATCAAGCGCAAATTTATCAAGGTAAGTGTTTATGAATAAGGAAAATCCTTTTAAATTAGGATATTACACATCAAAAGGCATATTTTTGGACCCCCTCATTCACAAAAAACACGAATTTTTATTTTTGCCCTCCAAATTAACATGCCCTAATATGTTAGACTTTGATAAGTTCATGGTCGAAATTGCATTAACATCTCATTCACCTTCAAAGGAATCACACCAAGGAACCTCTTTGAAAAAACTGAAGAGACAGTCATCAAGGAGCAAATATAATTCAAATTTGCAATCTGTGAAAGAGGAAATGAGGTTCTACGAAAACATAGAGATGCTGCCTGCAGAAGAGAATCCTTTCATGGTGGCATGAATGGACCAAGGATTTCCATTATTATCAAAGGTGCTTTGCAGCAAATAATTTATCAGCCTCCTCTTGATCGAGAGTGGAGTGTATTTTTAGTGTAGGTGGGAATGCAAACCCTAAAAGGAACAGGCTCTCGCCAGAATACTAGTGAAAGCTTAATGCTTTTGCATCACAATTTGAGAATTTTGTAATTTGAGTATTGAATGATATCTATCTTTATCTTTGTAATGTACTGGTTGAAAAGATATTAAATTAAATGTCAAAAATTACTCTCAGAACTGATAAACAAATCCTTAGCCAGACTTTATATGACCGTCAACTAAACTATACCTTTCCTTACTGTTCTCAAACACTACTGTTGTGAGTATCCAGATCTCTGTTGAATGACTGCAGGCTGTACATATAATATAATGCAACTTTATACTCTACCAACCTATCTCTGAAGTCCCTTTAAATTGGAGTGGTTGTGACGGTTGTTTGTATGTGAAAACCTGATCAGTCAATATCATTCGTTATCAAAGAATTTACCTGTCTTGTGATCAATACTTTGATCATGAACTCAATGTCTTTAAGACCTAAAAATTGCTACTTGAATTTTTAAATAAATAAGAACATAAATTACCTTTGGAAACACTCAAAAAACTGGAATAAGTTTAAAATACTTTAATAATAAAAAAAAAAAATAAATGAATGTGTACTGCTTATACAAGACTAGGTTTTATGTATCCATGAACATGCAGTTAGATGTCCGAAGGTATCTACATACATGCGCATTGAATAGATAGAACCTCAGTACCTAATATTAATTATATTTTATACTTTAAATATTCCTTTTTGCAATACAGATCAACGACCATATATATATACATGCGATATGTACATTTATATGTGCACGAATGTGTATATGCAAGCAATTATTAAACAATAGTAAAATACTCTAATATTAAATTTATATAGATCCTCGCCCATAAATATGTATATAAATAAATACATAAATATTTATGTTCAAGAATGGATATAAATAAATAAAATATATTAACAAAAATATACAGACTGACTGATTTGATAAGAGATATTAAATCTTTACTTGAAAATTAAGTGAATTTGACATTTACAAAAGACGTCGATTTTTCAGTGTGCACAAGACAATGCAAGACCTGACATATAAAACAGCTGTTACTCCAATGCAAAGAGTTGCCTATTAGTAATTTAAACAAATCTTTTTAACAAACAAAAATTGTGACTTTGACAATTAACCATATGTTAAAATAATAAATATTTAAACTTATAAAATGTTTTATATTTATTACCACAATATAATAATTGCGAAACTTCAAAAAAATAAATTATATAAAATACAAGCTTACCTGCCAGTAATATCTAGCAACGATTCAAAACAATGCACCTTACAAATGCAATAATTACAGACGACACTCTGATGCATTGATACACATAAGAAATATAATATATTCACAAATGCTTTATGAGCACAAACTTAAATACTTTTATCTTTACAATAAATAAGACTGCAATATTTTACACTTTGAAATTAAATCACCATATTTAATTTGAAATAAATATTACATACACTTTTACAATAAATCACAGAACAAAACACTACTTGGCTACAAAATTTATACTTTAACACATAATAAAAATTGATCGAGATATAATAGGCATTCACAACTACCAACTGTATACACCTTGGGTTAACGACAATGAAAGCGAAAAAGATCCAAAATATTCTTGTTTTTACTATTTATACGAATCTCAGTAATACAGTTTACGACTCTTATCGAATCACAGCCCTTGAAATCAGTAAGTAAAATAATGTATACATTTATCAATTAATTTAGAAAAATAAATATATACAAGCCATCTCAAGGAAAGGCGGGATTGGCATTTCTTACAATATCATAGTATTTCTCAAGAAATGACAATCCTTCGTTCCAATCAGGATAAAAAAGCTAACATAAATTGAGATTCAGAACTACCACACCTTAACAAAAAATGCATTTATTCAATAAAATATTTATTTATATATATATAAAATTATTTATATATATATACAAGTAATACACAATGCCTTACAAATCGCTTTAAAAATATTAAACAAATAATAATAATAATAATAATAATAATAATAATAATAATAATAATAATAATAATAATAATAATAATAATAATAATATTCATAAAGCTTTGACACAATGACCAATGACAATTCAGATTTTCAAAATAAGTTTCAAAAGATGAATTCTCATTGGTTATTGTTTCTCCTCACAATATAAACATATTTACAGTATTTTGACTGGGCCTTTGCAGACTACATTTGGAATATAGAACAAAAAATAAACGATATTGCAATGGCAACACGTGACCTCTATTTTAAAACAAATAAATGAAACAATTTATATTCTTCATGTAATACTGCATTACATCTTTGGCCCACCCAACAAGAAGCAAATTGGTACACTTTGCTTTTATTTACATGATGATAAAACATTGGTTTCATTTATCATTGCGCTCCTTCTTCTATAGAGGCTTCTGATGATGAACCCAAATTATCATCGGCATACGACCTGCTTAGGTAGTCAGCAATGACGTTATCTTTCCCACTAATGTGGTTCAGGATAAACCGGAATCTTTGGAGGTATAAAGACCACCTCATTATCCTGTTATTTTCATACCTCTTCTTGTTCATCGCCGTCAGCGGTCTGTGATCCGACTGAAGGATAAATTCCTTCCCATAGAGGTATGGCTCGAATTTTCTGATGCCCATCACAATCGCTAACGCCTCCTTCTCCAAGGTTGAATACCTTTGCTGTGTTTCAGACAATTTCTTACTTCCGTATGCGATTGGATGTAGGACTCCTCCGTCTTCCTGTAGGAGGACATATCCTAGTGAGGTGCCGGATGCATCCACCTGTAGCGTGAATGTCTTCTCCAACTCAGGCATCTTTAAAATCGGTTTCGAGCTTAAAGCTTCTTTCAGCTTTTCGAACGCCTGCTGATGTTTGGACTCCCACCTAATCTTTGTTGGCTCACCCTTCTTCGTCAGGTCAGTCAATGGCGCTGCAATTTGTGCATAGTTCTTCACAAAATCCTGGTAGTAACCAGTGAGCCCTAAGAAAGACCTTACTTGCTTTTTATTCTTAGGTGGCTCTGTCTTTTTGATCTTGACTACATTGTCTTCATGCAATCCCTTAGTGCCATTGCCAATGTAATGACCTAAGAACTCAACACTCGACGAGGCAAACTCGCACTTCGTCGGTCTGATGGTGAATCCCTCCTCTTGGAGTCTTTGTAGTACAGTCTTAAGAATAATCGGGTGTTCGCGCCGGGTCAGAGGATATTTGAATCTATCTTCGACAAAATAGTCGGCTTCATTTCTTTCATCCAATATTCCTATCATGACCTTTACTGCCGGCATTTTACTCTGATACTCAATCATTAGTGTTCTCCTTACACCCTTTCTTCCAGACCTACATCCTCTACTTTCTTCACCATCTCCTTTTCTCTCCAACTTCCTCCATAATATCACACATTTCTTTGTCTTTCTGTGTCTCTTCCGACACTTTTCTCCCTTCCTGCTAACTCCTATCATCCTTCTTGCAAACAACAATTTCAGCACATGATAACTCTTCACATGTGTCTTCTTATCATCACCATACTTCACACTTCTGCAGTCAGTCTCACATCTCTCCTCCTTTACTGACATTTCTTCTCTAACCATACCGAAGTATATTTTCTCATACTCTCCGCACATATCTTCCTTTATTTTCCAAACATTTTCCAAGCTGTCGGTGTCTTCTCTTTCTGACTCATTTTCCACTTAGTATCATTAACCGACTGTACCCATTTTCCATGGCAGTCTCGGCGTCTCATCTTCTCTCCCTTTACCGAAGTATTCTGGCACAATGACTTTTCCACATTACTAAACAGTTCAATGAACTTTGCTCTCCCCTTGTTCTCATCTTTTGGTCCTAGACGCAATAAATTCTCACTGTCCCAACAATACTGCTGAGAATAACTCTTTGTCTTCTCCCTGCGTTTCGGCATACCATCACAAACTTCCTTTATGCTACATTCTTTCTCTTCCTCTCTTTGAGACATCGCATCTTTCATTTCATTAATAACCCTCCTTTAACTTTCTGTGCAGTTATGCTTCTGCGAGGTGCTTCTTCTTCTCCCACAGCTACTGTCTTTTCCTTGATGGAACTCTGTATGTGAGGGGCTACATCACTTCTCCGTAACTCACCACACTCATTAGTACGGTCTGTCTTGTCAGACCAATATGTACTTTCTCCAATTGATGTCTCTGGGACACCCGGTACTTCTGTACCTTCTTCAACATCTATTAGTGGTTTTATAGGGACTTCAACTTCTTCTTTTTCTGTAACTTCTTCATCCTTAGATGAACATTGGGACCCTGTCATCTCTTTCAGTGATGGCTCCGCGGTTGGTTCGACATCTCTTTTCTCGACGTCCAAAGACTGTGGTACGGACGGTTTCCCTCTGTAAAATTCTTCCCCCTCCAAACTCGCCATTCCAAAACTATGATTGGTTTGTTCAGATTCTTCATAAGAATCTTCCTCAGCGTTCTCGGCGATGGGGAATAGCAAACTTCTATGGTTATGCTCGTCTTCTACTTTACGAAGACCTCGACACTCAGTCGACTCCCATGCGAGGTTAGGCTGACCTACGGGCAATGCACCTTTGACATTCCCAATGACTAAATCATAGACGACTTCCGGCAGCACAGCTGCGGTTGTCCTACCCACGTAATAAGGGGTATCCACATCGATACTTGCGAGAGGAGCTTCTATCACCGTACCGTCCAGCAATCTTATTTTCATGTTGTCTCCCACATAACACCTCTTCGGTACGAATTTCTTTCGCACGACAACAACATTACAACCGGTATCACGGAGGGTTTTGACTTGGTAGCCATTCACCATCCCATAAGTCACAGGTAGGTGTGACAGTCTGTCATTTTCCACCTTCTCTATTTCATTCAGGAGATTCGGCTCTTCACCTGAACCATTCAGGACTTTATTGCCGCCGCTTTCAGAGACTCCGGATGCTCCCGTGCTCTTTTCTTCCTCTTTCTGTCTGCCTGAACTACTCTGTCCTCTTCCACTATTGTTGAAATATGGAGGGGCTCTACAATCTCTTGCGAGATGCCCTCTCCTTTGACACTTGAAGCACGTGATCACCACCCTGGGCTCACTGCTACTGCGACGATGACCCTGTCTGTCGCCGCTTCCTCCACCGATCTTGCTTTCATTGTTTGTTACCCTCGACGTACGTTGGTCACTGCTTTTATGATTACTATTCGTTGAGTAACCACTGCCTCTCGATCTAAAATTATTATTATTATGTTGACTCTTATCCGCGTGATTGTGATTTCGTGTGTGACTGTTTGTTGCGAGTTTTAAACGATGAGCTTCCATGTATCCCTCTGAACTAGCTATGATCTCTTCCGGTATCTTCTTCTTTGTCTCCCTTAGGTAGGTAGCGAGTTCTTTGGGGACAGTATTTAAATACTTATCCACTGAGAAAAACTCAATGAGATCATCTGGTGTCAGTGTTACATTTGCTGCAGTAATCCACTTTTTCAGGGCTTCAATTATTTTCTGTAAGTACACCCTAGGATTGTCATCCTCCGTAGGACTCATGGTTTTGTACTTAGCACAGTACCCACTTTCTGTGAGACCGTACCTCTCTAACAAAGCTCTTTTTAGGCCTTCATAATTCTTCAGCTCTGCGACAGGCAAATTGTTGAACACATTAACAGCCTTACTTGTCAAGAAACACCCTAAAACAAATGCTCGCTTTTCCATAGGGATGTCGTTCGCCTCCGCTTGTTTTTCGAACATTAACAAGTATTCCTCTATATCATTTCTTTTCTCATCGAAGAATGGAAGCTTCAATTTCGGGTATTTACTGGCGTAGGAAGTGCTGTGGCTGCTCTGCGTGCTTTGTGAAGCTACTGTTGCGTCATGCTGACGCTGTTTATCTTCGGCATCAAGCTTCATCTGTAGCATCCTCTCCTCTGCTTCTCTTGCATCTTTTTCTGCTTCTAATTTAGCCTTTTCTCTTCGCTCCTCTGCTTCGAGTTTGGCTTTCTCTACTCCAGCTTCAGCTTCAAGCTTAGCTTTCTCTACTCCCGCTTCAACCTCAAGCTTAGCTTTTTCTACTCCCGCTTCAACCTCAAGCTTAGCTTTTTCTCTTTCATCCTCAAGCTTAGCTTTCTCCCTTTCAGCTTCAAGCTTAGCTTTCTCCCTTTCATCTTCAAGCTTAGCTTTCTCCCTTTCAGCTTCAAGCGCTAACTTTTTCTCCTCTAAAGTAGCAGCTAATTTCTTTTCCTCCAAAGCAGCAGCTAATTTCTTTTCCTCCAAATCAGCAGCAATCTTCTGTTGCTCGCGCGCGGCTTCCTGAGCCATTCTGTCTTTTAGTGCAGCAGCGAGTTCCTTACCCGAAAAACCCATTGATTTGCACATTTCTACAAACTCAGCATTAGAAGTAGCCATTGTTATAATCGTTGTATACAAAACAGATTATAAAATATATCGTCCACTAACAAAGTCACTTCTTGACGCACGAATCACAAATCACGTTTTCTACCAAAATTCTGAAATTTGGCTTCTACTGATACACGTATGAAAACCAATTTCTAACCGCAAAATTACAAATGTATATATATATATATATATATATATATATATATATATATATATATATATATATATATATATATATATATATATATATATATATATATATATATATATATATATATATATACGGGTTTAAACAATCTGTAGTAAAATTTGCAAAAATCTTGCGGGAAAATAGTGTTTTCGCCCCAGAACACAAACTAAGTGAAAATCGGGAATTTCGAAATCACTATTTTCGTTTCGCTCAACTTTGTAAATTTTAATATATATATATATATATATATATATATATATAAATTATATATATATATATATATATATATATATATATATATATATATATATATATATATATATATATATATATAATATATATATATATATATATATATATATATATATATATATATATATATTTATAAAAGTATAAAATATAAAGTATTAAAATTATTCCAGAGTTTAATTGTTTCCAAATAATGGGTATTGTTGCAATAGCAAAAATACTATTTCACCAATACGCATAAAATCATATACGTTCAACTTCAATAAAATAAACCGTATAACGGACTATATTGACAGTTACAACACAATATCAACATATATCCCAAATGCCGATATTGGTGAAAATACTTAAATAGTAACTCTAGCACAGGTTCTAGCAAAGCAATTACGAATGGATACACTGTGCTCAAATATTTAGCAAAATAGCAAACTTAATTCACAACGAGGAATTCAATGATAACGATATAATGACTGAAGGGTTACAAAATAAATATCCCGAACAGGAACGCCCAATTTAAATGTAATGGACTGGTTGAAAAGATATTAAATTAAATGTCAAAAACTTACTCTTCAGACTGATAAACAAATCCTTGGCCAGGCCCCCTTGACAATCCAACCAACTATCACTTTCTTATATTCTCAAACCTATATTGTAACAGTATCCAGATCTCCTGTTGAATGAGCTACCGGCCTGTGCAATAATATAGTGCAACTTTATACTTAAAAACTCACCAACCTATCTCCCTGAAGATCCTTCAAGTGGAACAACGGTTCGTTGCTTTATGTGAAAACCTGATCAGTCAATATCATTCGTTATCAAAGAATTTACCTGTCTTGTGATCAATACTTTGATCATGAACTCAATGTCTTTAAGACCTAAAATAATTGCTACTTGAATTTTTAAATAAATAAGAAAATAAATTACCTTTGGAAACACTCAAGAAAACTACTGGAATAAGTTTAAAAATACTTTAATAAAAAAAATAAATGAATGTGTACTGCTTTATACAAGACTAGGTTTTATGCATCCATGAACATGCAGTTAGATGTCCGAAGGTATCTACGTACATGCGCACTGAATAGATAGAACCTCAGTACCTAATATTAATTATATTTTATACTTTAAATATTCCTTTTTGCAATACAGATCAACGACCATATATATATACATGCGATATGTACATTTATATGTGCACGAATGTGTATGTGCAAACAATTATTAAACAATAGTAAAATACTCTAATATTAAATTTATATAGATCCTCGCCCATAAATATGTATATAAATAAATACATAAATATTTATGTTCAAGAATGTATATAAATAAATAAAATATTTTAACAAAAATATACAGACTGACTGATTTGATAAGAGATATTAAATCTTTACTTGAAAATTAAGTGAATTTGACATTTACAAAAGACGTCGATTTTTCAGTGTGCACAAGACAATGCAAGACCAGCTGACATATAAAACAGCTGTTACTCCAATGCAAAGAGTTGCCTATTAGTAATTTAAACAAATCTTTTTAACAAACAAAAATTGTGACTTTGACAATTAACCATATGTTAAAATAATAAATATTTAAACTTATAAAATGTTTTATATTTATTACCACAATATAATAATTACGAAACTTCAAAAAAAATAAATTATATAAAATACAAGCTTACCTGCCAGTAATATCTAGCAACGATTCAAAACAATGCACCTTACAAATGCAATAATTACAGACGACACTCTGATGCATTGATACACATAAGAAATATAATATATTCACAAATGCTTTATGAGCACAAACTTAAATACTTTTATCTTTACAATAAATAAGACTGCAATATTTTACACTTTGAAATTAAATCACCACATTTAATTTGAAATAAATATTACATACACTTTTACAATAAATCACAGAACAAAACACTACTTGGCTACAAAATATATACTTTAACACATAATAAAAATTGATCGAGATATAAGCAAGGCATTCACAACTACCAACTGTATACACCTTGGGTTAACGACAATGAAAGCGAAAAAGATCCAAAATATTCTTGTTTTTACTATTTATACGAATCTCAGTAATACAGTTTACGACTCTTATCGAATCACAGCCCTTGAAATCAGTAAGTAAAATAATGTATACATTTATCAATTAATTTAGAAAAACAAATATATACATGCCATCTCAAGGAAAGGCGGGATTGGCATTTCTTACAATATCTTAGTATTTCTCAAGAAATGACAATCCTTCGTTCCAATCAGGATAAAAAAGCTAACATAAATTGAGATTCAGAACTACCACACCTTAACAAAAATGCATTTATTCAATAAATATTTATTTATATATATATAAAATTATTTATATATATATATATGTAATTCAAGGTAGCCTTACAAATAATAATAATAATAATAATAATAATAATAATAATAATAATAATAATAATAATAATAATAATAATAATAATAATAATAATAATATTATTATTCATAAAGCTTTGACACAATGACCAATGACAATTCAGATTTTCAAAATAAGTTTCAAAATATGAATTCTCATTGGTTATTGTTTCTCCTCACAATATAAACATATTTACAGTATTTTGACTGGGCCTTTGCAGACTACATTTGGAATATAGAACAAAAAATAAACGATATTGCAATGGCAACACGTGACCTCTATTTTAAAACAAATAAATGAAACAATTTATATTCTTCATGTAATACTGCATTACAATCTTAAAGGAGTATATTATTATTATGTCATGTTTGAATAATAGCGTTTTTTATTTTGTCTTTTCAGCTGATTAATTGAGGTCTCTTAAGAATCTTTTTGTTATTCTTTATATTGTAGCTAGTTAAAGAATCTTCTTGTAAATTGTAATCATGCTAAAACATAAAAGCTAGAAGCTAAACTTTGTTAATACTTACTGGGAAATGGAAATGGAATAATTTTTGAATAAAAACAAACATAAAAAAGTTATTAATATTATATTTGCATTTATTATTCCTTAAAGATACTATTTTAATTAATAAAATAAATAAATTGCAAATATACTTGGGCACAACCAAATATGAAATAAATGACTAAGCATTGGTTGTACAGGGAATGCAATCCTGAGTTGCCTAGCAGTACACAAATGTTCTATCTTATTACTGTGTATTTATTATATTAATTAAAGTATCGGTATCGGTATCGGCACCTAAAAAAATAGAGTATCGGTATCGGTATCGGCACCTAAAAAAATAGAGTATCGGTATCGGTATCGGTATCGGCCTCTTCTCTGGTATCGGTACATCCCTAATATATATATATATATATATATATATATATATATATATATATATATATATATATATATATATATATATATATATATATATATATAAATATAAAAACATAAAAAAAAAAAATAAAAAATTCAAAAAAATCACGAACTATACTTTCGAGAGGACATACCGCCTCTCCTCATTCAGGCTCGTAAATAAAACTTTATTAAAATTAAGGACAAAATTATTTGTTAAAATAGTTGGTTGTTTAAGTGATGTTATTTAGATATTTCATAAAATAAGACATTTTTGAAAAAATTTTAAGAATAAAATTGGTAAAATCATCAAGAGCATTTGCATTTAAAACATTAAAATTATTTACAATCTTGATTAAAAAATTCTGATAATTGTCTTTTGTAAGTGTCTATCACGGGAGATATCAGTTCTATATTTGCAACATCGATCCTGTGTTCCTTCTCTTCTCTATGCTTTTGCAGAGATGAGTTATGATCCTAAATTTTTTAGAGAGCAGGAATGTTGGCATTTTCTTCTTGAAAATCAGAGTTTTCCAATATATAAGAACCTCAATCTTTATGGTTCTTTGCCAGACTAACATTTTAATTTCTGAATCATCATATTTTAAATTTTGTAGAATTTTTTTTTTAGTAGTGTTAGGGACACCTGAAACAAGCATAAAATATTTAGGTATGTATCTTTTAAAATTGTCCAGTTGGAAAAGGCACTATTATCTTTATTTTAAAAGATACATACCCTCTCTACATTCTACTCTCTAACAATTTGTGACCGTAACTCATCCCTGCAAAAGCATAGAGAAGAGAAGGAACATGGGATCAATGTTACAAATATAGAGCTGATATCTCCCCATAGACGCTCACAAAAACAATGATTAGAATCTTTTCTAACTAAGAATGCAAATAATCTTAATGTTTTAAATGCCAATATTCTTAGTGAATTTAAAAATTTTATTTTTTAAAAATTTTCAAAAATCTTATTTTATGAAATATCTAAATAACATCACTTAAACAACCAACTATTTTAACACACTATTTTGTCCTTAATTTTATTGAAGTTTTATTTATGAGTATCCTTCTCTACGGGTCTGTACTACACTCTTTGCCTCGACACTCCCGTCTTTCTTTGAACGACGTGGAAAATGGAGGTGGGGGGTTTAGATTTAGTGGGGGAGGATATAAGGGGGATATTGTTCGTGTTTTATATATTTATGCTAGGAAGATTAAACATAGCAGAAACCATTCTCAGTAATGGATAATACACCATGTGGTTTATAATCTCCCCATGTGGTGTTTAGTTTTAAGTATTATAGCTTCATTTATTGGAAAAACCTTGTGGAATTTGCATATATTATAATATTGTTTCTTTTTTGTTTTAGTATTGTTATATATTTTAATACATGTTCTGAGGAATTTTTAAGTCACAGAAGTATCAGAATAGGTAATATTGTGACTTACTTTCTGAAAGCTGTTCTTGAAGACCTTATATGAGGATATAAATTCATCTAAGGTCAGTCTACATATAATTATAATGAATGTTAACTTTTATGATTTAATCTATATAAATTAATATGGATTATTAAATCATGATAGTAAATTTAACTTAAACTTTTACAGTCTACTAAATTATCAAAGAACACTCAAGAAAACCTTGGGTAAAGGAATAACACAAGCCCTTTTAGAAAATAGGGTGAGTTTTAAGCAAATGAATATGTAATTTTAAAATGTAACAAAATTGATTTAAAATAATATATAATAAAGACTCACAGTTACTTACTTTTAACAGGCTTCTAATACCTGGGAGTCATCTCTGAATTCTAATACCTGGGAGTCATCTCTGAATCTGTGTTTTCGTATCTGGGACTTTAGTCCAGATTCTTTGGATTCCTTATTCCATCCTGTAAATCATTCTTGGATCTTTATCTGAAAGAAAAGATATTGTTCATTAATTCAAAGCTAAGTCATTATATTGTTAATCTAGCCTCCTATTTCCTAATACTTACCTTAACTTCTTACATGAACAATATTTGGAAACTACTTTCGTTTCCACTCTCGAATCTGATATTAGAATGCTATGAAGCTTTCTTGAGCTATTGTAAATAATATATCGAAATAGATTTTTAAGAATAAATAATCAATATTTGTGGTGTATATCACTTTCTTATTTATTCTTTGTTTCTGTGAATTAAAGACTGGATTGTTTGTGCTGGCAGTCCATGCTTATTCGCTTATACTTATACTTATTTAAACTCTTAAAATATTTTATACAGTGGATTAATTGAGTTGGTAAAACCTTCCTTCTTCCACCAGTATAATAGTTATAATTCTTACAAACCTAATTAAATATAGAACTTTTTCTGGTGTCTCAACATCCTTGATTGTTTATTTCTGGGTAATTATATCATCTATTCTATGATCTATGAAACTATAATTAGATTTAATCTTCAACTTTAATATTCAGTCAAAACCTGTGCAGTGACACCTTGGTTTAATATTCAGTCGAAACCTGTGCAGTGACACCTTGGTTTAATATTCAGTCAAAACCTGTGCAGTAACAACTTGGTTAATTATAGTGAATAATATACTTACAACTGATCTTCAAACTGAACATCAGGGCAAGATTTATATAGAACAATTTATTAGTTAATGATCACAATCCTCTCCGATAGTCATACAAGTTAGCAGGCCGATGGAGTCCTAAATGACAAATTTCCTCCGTTACGGAGAAAATCTAATCTGCTCCAGTATTACCTCGGAGTGGTGTCATATAGGTTGCTGTGTACTGACTAGACCTTCAAACCACTATCTTCGAACATCACAAACCTAACATCTGTGAAATCTCCTATAAATTGACTTACGTACTCTTCTATTCATCGACTTTTTATCTTCAAGAAAGAGCGGAGAGAGGTACCTCACAGTCGGGTACACTTGTTGAGCCCAGCGTACTTCCTCTCCGCCACATAAATAAATTAAGTGGCGCCCGAACAGGGACTCTGTTTGAGTTCCTGCGCTTGCGTGCACTAGGATTGTGACTCTCGCTCACACCAACCTTTATTTTTGAAAATCATCGCTTCTTTTTAGTTATCTTCAAGGAAATCTTCTTCTTTTTTGTACTTACATTGAACAGATTCGAGAGTTAGTTAGTAATAACCCTCCCAATCTTTTGAAATACTTTCCATTAAAACTTAAAAATGTCAGAAAAACCTCAACTTAAAGACTTGGAAACAAATACAGGTGATGATAGCCAAGAGGCTTTGGACTTCGATC
>JABUQX010014817.1:0-20116 GCA_015478945.1 Trachelipus rathkii
AGAGATATGGCGAAGGCACGTGCCCTCTGGAATCTTTAAGATCGCAGTACTGTTGCAGCAGACAGAATATTTGATGAGGTTCTTCCCAGCGCAACAAGATGGAATTCCACCTATGACTAGTTAAAGGTAAAGAGCTTTAATGATCAGGATGTCGACATAATTTAGGCGTATACCAAGGTAATAAATTGCTAATAATATCAAGTTATGAAATAACTGCTAAAATTTTGTTTATCAATATTTTTTATAAAATGTTCTTTATAATTTTCTTAAAATTTACTATTTCTTCATTGTTTTGTTTCCAGAAAATGTAACAAGGAGAGAGCCAAGCTTATCTTGGGACATTACTCCAAACAATTGCTGCGACGGTTTTTAGGCGTCAAAGTTTACAGTCAACTGACCTCGTTTACTGACCCCTTAGTCGAGGTACTTTTGGAAGACATTGAAAAAAGATTTGGACCACTCTTGGAAGATGAAGAATGCCAGTTCGCCGCTCCCTTTCACCCCAGATTTCGCTTCATCTAGTTGGAAAATTATGAAAGCAACAATGTAGCAAAGGTGAGAAAAAGTATGGAAAATAGAGTTGAGGCCCTTAGGCAACATTTTGACAAATCTGAGGTGGGAAGTAACAGTTGAGACAGCAATTACGATGAAGAGGGATATGACTCTTTCATGCTGTTACGCAGAGAATAAAAAGAGTAACAAGCCAAAGGTCACTTAAGACCTGTCCAGAGAACATCTCCGAAAACTTGCTAACCGATGCTGACTTCTTGAGTGAGCAGATATTTGTGGACTCGTTTATAAAGAACAACATTGTCATTCCCTCCAGCTCTGCCGTGGAACGTTTGTTCTCCTTTGGCAGTGATATCTTGAGGGCCAAGAGATCTTCCATGTCTGATGAAAAGTGATGTCTGTATCACATGAAAAAAATGAAGAATGATAATAAGAGAAATAATTAAATTACGAGTATATTTGCCTATATATATATATATTATATATATATATAAATTAGGCATTGCGTGTTTTATATATAATTATATATATATATATATAATATATATAATATATAAAATAAATTATATGTTTATTATTTATATATATTTATATATATATATATATATATATATATATATATATATATATATATATATATATATATATATATTTAATAGCAATAAATTTGTTTTTTCTTCTGTACTTAGTAACTTAATAAGAGGAAGACTTATAACTAGACCGCCTCTACTTTTTGAAAGGCAAAATCAAAATTTTCACATTTTTTTTTATTATCTAAATTAGTAGAAAATTCCTCCTGACATCATGGTGTAATTATTTTTTTAAAATTAATAAATAGTAATAATCAGAAATTTTTTTAGAGAGGTGTCGAACTAAAAAATTTCAAATTCCAGTCAAAATTGCAATTCCAGGTTTAGGATCAAAAAAATGTTTTTTTTATAATTATTAGAAAATCTAATTTTTTTTTCATATTCTCAACCTCTAGCTCATTCTTTCGGATTTTACTGAGTCAAATAAATGGAGCCGGAGCCGGAGCCGGATCCGGATCCTGGGTATATTTTTTTTTCTTGAAATAATTTTTTTTAGATGAAAAAATTTATTGTGGCACGTAAGAATTGTGCTGAACATTTTCAAATAGTTACAGAATCCTATAGTCGGATCCGGATGGCCGGATCCGAAGTCAGCAACCGGAGTCGAGGCCGGAGCGTAGCCAGAGTATGATTTTTTTTTCGAAGAATATTTTTTTAGAGATCTGCTGAATCATTTTCAAATATGTGCAGAAACCTTATCGATGCCGGAGCTGAAGGCCGAAGTTGGAGCTGGAGCCGAAAGCCAGAAGCAGGAGCCGGAGCGCAGGAGGCCGGATCCGGGGTATGATTTTTTTTTTGCTAAAATATATTTTTAGGTGTGATATAAATTTTAATGACAGAAGACCCTATGAACAATTTTTCAATAGTAAGAAACCTTAGTTCAGATCCGAGCCGAAAGCTGAAATTGGAGCATCGGAGCCCAGCGGCCGGACCCGGACCGCGGACGAACGTGCGACCCGAGCCTGGATATTGAATTTTTGTTAAAAAAAATATTGTTTTAGGTGAATATATAATTGCCAGAAGATACTGAACAATTTTCAAATTGTGCAGAATCCTTAGTCGGATCGGGATGAGCAGGAGTCGGAGCCGGAGCCGGAGTCGAAGTGGGAGCCGAAGTCAGAAGCCGGTGCTTAGTTTTGATTTTTTTTCGAAAAAATTTTTTAAAGTGACAAAATTTTAACAATTGAACTTTATGGTTTGCTACTAGTGCAGAACCTAGTTTGTTGATTTCCTGGTTATCCGGAGCGGGAGCCGGATTCGTAGTCCGGATTCTTGGGTATAAAATTTTTTTAGAGAAAATTTTTTTTTAGAATGAAAATTTGTTGCAAGAAGATGTGCTGAAGACAGGTTTCAAATAGTTGCAGAATCCTTAGTCGGGATCGGATGCCGGAGTCGTGAGCGGCGGAGTCGAAGTCGGAGCTCAGAAGTCAGAGCCCTGTGCATTAGTATAAAATTTTTTTCAGAAGAATATTTTTTTAGATGAAAAATTAATTGCCAGAAGTCGTTGCTATAACAATTTTTAAATAGTGGCAGAAACCTTAGTCAATCCGGAGCCGAAGGTTGAAGTCTGGAGCGCGGAACCGGGAGCCGGAGCCGGAACCTTAGGTATGAAATTTTTTTCAAAATGATTTTTTTAGGTGAAAATTAATGCCAGAAGAGCACTGACAATTTTCGAATAGTGCAGAATCCTTAGTCGGGTCCGGTATCCGGATCCGATCTCGGATTCGGAGACGGATCCTGGGTATAAATTTTTTCAAGAAATAATTTTCTTAGATGAATAAAATTTTATTGCCAGAAGACTTGCTGACAAATTTCAAATAGTGCAGAATCCTTAATCGGATCCGGATTTGAGTAGGATGCGGGATGCCGCATGTGGATTCAATAATGCGGAGATGGATGTCGAGACCGAGTATGATTTTTTGCGAAAAATTATTTTTTTTTAGGTGAAAATTTATTGATTAGAAGAGTGGCTTGAACAGTTTTCATTAATATAGTTCAGAAACCTTAAGTCCGGATCCAGAAGGCCGAGCCGGATTCCTGGGTATGAATTTTTAAAAAAAATTATTTTAGGCGAAAACATTTAATGCAAGAAAACGTACTGAACAAATTTCAAATAGTGCAGAACGCCTTAGTCGGGTCGGATCGGATCCAGCATTCGGAGCGCTTATAAATAGGTATATAATTTTTTCAAGAGAATAAATTTTCTTAGATGAATAATTTAATTCCAGAAGACTTGCTGAACAATTTTCAAAATAGTGCAGAATCCTTAATCGGATCCGGATTCGGAGTCGGAGCCGGAGTCGAAGTCGGAGCTGGAGTATGATTTTTTTCGAAAATATTTTTTTGTGAAAAATTTATTGATAGAAAGAAGTGCTGAACAATTTTTAAATAGTGCAGAAACTTAGTCAGATCCAGAGCCGATGCCGAAGCCGAACTCGGAGCCGGAGCCGGAGCCGGAGCGGAGCCGGAGCCGGAGCCGGAGCCGGATCCTGGGTATTATTTTCTTTCAAAAAATATCTTTTTAGGCGAAAAATGTATTGCCAGAAGAAGTGTTGAACAATTTTTCATTAGTACAAAACCTTAGGGAGCCGTGTCGGATAATGGGATTGAATTTTTTTTAAGAAATATTTTTTAGGTGAAAAATTTTATTGAAAGAAGATGTGCTGAACAATTTTTTCAAATAGTGCAGGAACCTTTGATGGATCCGGATCAGGAGCAGGATCCGGAGTTGGAGCCGGAACCGGATCTTGCTTATAAATATTTTTCAAGAAATATTTTTTAGTTGAAAAACTGTGTTTGCCAGAAGACCTTGCTGACTAATTTTCAATAGTTCAAAAACGCTAGTCGGTATCGGAGTCGGAACCGGAGCCCAGAGTTAGAGCCAGATCCTGTTTATAAATTTTTCCAAGAAATATTTTTTAGATGAAAAATTTATTGCCAGAAGACGTGCTGAACAATGTTCAAATAGTGCAGAAACCGGATCCGGATCCGGATCAGAAGTCAGAAACGGAGTCGGATTCTGGGTATAATTTTGTTCCTATAAATTTTTTTTTCGGTGAAAAGTTTATATCAAAGGCTTGAATTGATTCAATTGAAAAAGGATATAAAATATATATATTATATATATATATAAATATTATATATATATATATATATATATATATATATATATATATATTATATATATATATATATTTATATATATATATATATATAATATATATAGTATTATATATATATATATATATAATATATATAAATATATATATTAATATATAGTATATATATATATATATATATATATATCAGAGGTGGGGCACTTCGCTCTTTAGTCCGCTAGTCCGCTAGTCCGCTAGTTCGCTCCGAGCGGACTACCAGAATAGGTGCGGACTAGCGGAGGTGCGGAGACGTCAGGAAATTAGCGGACTTGCACGTGCGAATCAAAAAAAAGTTTTCCCGCAGCTTTTGTTTCCGCACCTTTTTTTAAACCCAAATGAAAATATAGTTTTACTTAATTATGGAGAATTCTTATTGGTTAGATAAAGAAATATAATTTTATTTTAAAGTTTATAGCTAATTATACTTTTAGTCTAAGACATTGTTTTTTAATAATTAAACTTGCAAAACCAATCTCAACCTCCTTAATTGTTCCATATATAATAAATAAGATTTAAATTGATTTTATAAACTGAATGGCCATTACCCTCATCTATAACTTTAAATAATTATATTATTACTATAATACTATGACGTTATCTTAATTGCAATTCTGTGTCAAACCCGAGTATATATTATTTTTATATACTATTTTTACATATATATATATATATATATATATATATATATATATATATATATATATTGATATATATATATATATATTTATATATATATATATATATATATATATATATATATATATATATTTATATAAAAAATAAATATATTATATATATATATGTATATATATATATTAATATATATATATATATATATATATATATATTATATATATATATATATATATATATATATATATATATATATATATATATATATATATATATATATATATATATATTAGGGATGTACCGGAACCAGGTTCCGGCCGGAACCTCGATTTTTGGGAAGTTCCGGTTCCGGCCGGAACTAACCGGAACTTTCTACTTTTTCAAATGTCTTTCTTAATAAAATTCAGCAATTGATTTGTCATTTACACAGTTATGATTATGAATAAAAAATAATATTGAAAATTGATATACAGTCGTCCCTCGTAGAACGCGGGGGTTAGGTTCCTGACCCCCCGCGTTATAGGCGATATCGCGTATAACTTTAAACTCTCTGAAAAATCATTACTTTTAAAATTTTTACCTTTGTTTAAGGTGAATAAAATAGCAGCAGTATTTTATTTATCCTTAATAATAATTGAATAAATTTGCAGATACAATGTTATTTACAGAACAGTATATAAACATTTTATTGACTAGTTAATTAGTAGGATATTTATTACATTACAGTACAGTACTCTACATATCTTAAAATGAGCAAAAAAGTTTTTTTAGTTTTTTTAAATGAAAAAATATACAATGTACAAACCTTTAAAAAATTTGGAGATAAAATTGTTTTTATATATTTAATTAAATAGCCTGAGGACTGTAATATAAAATTTTAAAGTTTAGCCAATTGAGCACAAAAATAGTTTCTTTCAAATTGTAAATGAAGTTGAAGGTGTAAGAGATGAAGGCAGTCCAGAATCTGTAGGGTGTATTGGCTGCTTTTTTGAGAAATACATCGTTATCGGTAATTGACGCTTTTGCTTTTTTAGCTCACCAATATTTCTTTTTTTTTCTTTTCATTTCATTATCTTAACATATGTATGTATTATTTTTATTTTATTTTTTGCAATTTTAATTTTAATTTTTATCTTTTTAACATATGTATTACAGAATTTTAATTTTATTTTTGTAATTTTGTAATTTTAATTTTTCTTTTTATTATCTTTTTGCCAACCGCGGTATAGCAAGATCGCTTTCTATAAGACCGCGTTCTACGAGGGACGACTGTATGTGAACAAATATCATGGTAAAATGACCTTCGAACTCTGGTACTTTTCGAAAACTTTAAATATGAAAAAATATTTTCACACTCGAACGGGTAGCTTTTAATACTCTAGAACGGGGTTGGGGATATTTTTGATTTTTTTGAGATTTTTTTTATTTTTTTTATTTTTTTAGACACAAATTGCTTTTTTAATTATTATTTTTATAAAATTAGTTAATAATCCTAATTATTGTCTAATTAATAATAAGTTTGGTAAATATAATTATTTAGTTTAATTAAGTTATTTAAATTATATATATATATATATATATATATATATATATATATATATATATATATATATATATATATATATATATATATATATATATATATATATATA
Source organism: Trachelipus rathkii (assembly GCA_015478945.1). NCBI lineage: Eukaryota > Metazoa > Arthropoda > Malacostraca > Isopoda > Trachelipodidae > Trachelipus > Trachelipus rathkii. The sequence goes on from JABUQX010014817.1 coordinate 6,544, forward strand.
TTATATATATATATATATATATATATATATATATATATATATATATATATATATATATATATATATATTTTTTTTATATACTGTATAATATCTGAGTACTCTAATTTTATTTATTTTTTTATTAAAAATGACTTGAACAACATTGATGAATTTACTTATTATATAGTAAATTATACATATCATTAATTAGGTATAGCTAGGATTAATTATTAATTTAGAAAAAAAAAGTGGCCTAAAAATAAAAAAAAAAAAAAAATAATGATTTTTTAATAAAAAAAAAAATACGTAAAAAAATCAGTTGATTTAAATATTTGATCTTTTTTGTGCCAATCCTGCTCTAGAATCTAGACCTGGGGATAAATAAAATTTGTACAGGGTATTATTATTATTATTATTATTATTATTATTATTATTATTATTATTATTATTATTATTATTATTATTATTATTATTATTATTATTATTATTATTATTATTATTATTATTATTATTATTATTATTATTATTATTATTATTATTATTATTAAAAGAAATTAACTTTAAAGTAGAAACTACTACAAAACAAAATATTTACTAAACTGTTTAAACAAAAAAATTTTAATTTTTAAAACAAGATTCCATAATTTTCTTACTTAAAATGAATTTATTTGAATTTTAAAATGTTGTGGTGTAGGAAAATAAGTTGCTCTCCATTTTGTGGAGTTAAACGTCATCTCTTATCCTCAAACACGTTACCCGCTTCTGAAAAAAAGCTTTTTAAACTTTGAAGACCCGTAGAACTTTATATAAGTTGCGTTTCCAGAAGCCCGACTGCAGCCCGGGTGGGCACACAGGCGCACATGCATTGTTTCCAGAGCCCGTTTGCGCACTTCTACGTCACGTAAACGTCACAGTCAGGCGCCCGTTGTTAAATCCTCGATTTCGGGAATTAATAAACGGGCGGGCTGCGCGGAAGAATACTTTGTTTACAAACAAACAAATCTTTTTACAAAACATGGGTCGGAAATGGCTTGCCAAAATTTTTGAATATTTCAGTTAACTTTTATGTTAAGGATACTAATATATCGTATCATTTCATAAAATAGATACATATAAGTATAAGAGTCATGGGCGTAGGCAGGATTTCATTTAGGGGGGTGGCAAAGGTTGAGTGATATATATATATATATATATATATATATATATATATAATATATATATATATATAATATATATAATATATATATATATATATAATATATATATATATGTATAAATATTTAAATACGTTTGTAATTAATAATTACTACTTCATTATCTATTGATTGATGTATCTTTTTCAGTTTTTCCACTAATAAACCCTTAAAAACGTCGTCTGGCAAAAATATAAGGTTCATTTTTTTATTTCGCCAAGATTTAGGGGGAAATCAATTGATTTTTTCCTTGCCATCCCTGCATATAAGTATAAGAGTATTGTTTACAATTGTCAGCTGATCCGACGGGCGCGCTCGGCCGTTTCCAGGTACTCAAATTTCCTGTTCTCTGATTGGTTAATGTAATTTTTTTCAATTCGAAGCGTTTCCGAGTCGATTTTGCACACGGGCTGCACTCGGGCTTCTGGAAACGCAGCTATAGTATATTCCTTTTTTACTTAATAAATTTATTGATCTGCTTATCTCAAATTTTGGCCTTGCAGAACTAGAGCTCACAGTATGGATATGACAAGATGATAGATACTTTAGAGAGACTCCACTTGTTAATCAGACAAGTTTTAAGTAAAAAATAGCTACGTTTCCAGAAGCCCGAGTGGCAAGCCCGCTTGGTGGCAAAATCACTGAAATCGCTTCGAATTGAAATAAAATCAAATTACAATCTTTGACTGAACAGAAATCAGAGCAAGTTGGAAACGGCCGAGCGCGCCGTCGGATCAAGCCTGGCAATGTAAGCAATACTCTTATCTTATCAATGTATCTCTTTTGAAATGAATTACGATATATTAGTATCCTTATTATAAAAGTTACTAAAATATTAAAAAAATTTGGCAAGCCATTCCGACACATGTTTTGTAAAAAGATTTGTTTTTAAACAAAGTATTCTTTCCGCGCAGCCCGCCCGTTTATTAATTCTCGAAATCAAGGATTTAACAACGGGGGCCTGACTGTGACGTTTACCTGACGTAGAAGTGCCGCAAACGGGCTCTGGAAAAGATGCATGTGCGCCTGTGTGCCCGCTCGGGCTTCTGGAAACGCAGCTTATGTAAGGTGTAGCTGAAGTCGAAAAGGTTCCGGTTCCGGCCGGAACTTTTTCAAGGTTCGGGAAAGTTTCAGATCCGGCCGGACCAAAAATTCTGGTCCCGCGTACATCTCTAATATATATATATATAGTATATATATATATTATATATATTATATTATATATATATATATATATATATATATATATATATATATATATATAATAGCCTATATATAGCTACCGAGCTGATACATAGCATTAGTTAGCATCGACTTTGCAGGCGTCGAGGCTTTCATGGATTCTGCTAAAGTCTTGAACGAAATTAGACCTTCTTATGGGTAGACAGGGTGGTCAAATATTTCAGAAGGGAGGCAGAATTGATTTAGGTGAAGACCTTAAATTATCAATGGACTGCTGGAAGCGAACACTAACACCAGAACTCCTCTCACCAAGGACATCTTTTCCTTTCAGCATAGGCAGAATTTGTTGAACTTGTTCATAAAATATAATACACCTCTCCCTAGTTCTGCTGCTGTAGAGCGAATATTTAGTATTAGTGTGGGATATTTTGAGGGCAAAGAGGTCAGCCTTAGCTGCTTTTAATTTTGAGCAGCTAATTTTTTTGAAAGGTAATATGGATCTGTTGTCCTTTGAAGCCAGAAACCAATTTGAAAAAAGGAGAAAGAGGAAAAATCTTTGAGATTTTGTAAATATTCATTCCAATTTTTCATATAATATTATAAGTAAATTTTTTGTAAGGGATATATACTATTTAGTATTTAATATTAAAGCCTTTCTTGTGAAGTCGCACATTATTATCGGAAGGCGTGCGGACGTGCGGACTTGCAATGGCGGAGGTTTGATGGTTTGGAAAGGTGCGATCGATATAGCGGACTACGTTTTCTCGAGGTGCGGAGGTGCGCTAGAGGACTACCCCTAAATAGCGGGGGTGCCCAGCTCTATATATATATTATATATATATATATATATATATATATATATATATATATATATATATATATAATATATATATATAATTATTTATATATATATATATATTAATATATAATATATATATATATAATATATATATTATATATATATATATATGGATTTGGGGTTATGAAAGAATCTAGAGGTGGGGTGAGCGTAGCAAAGGGATGGTGTTAGAGTAAGGAGAAATGAAAGAGAGTGGAAGGGTGCCTCCCCCTATTTATATGCGGATGATGTTTACTGTCGCCAAATTCAATTCCGGTTTTTGATTAATAGGCTTCCATTTTGGCTAGGTGTGTAAAAGGAGGGGTTTGAAGTAAACGTAGAATAGAGTAAGGTTATGGTTTTGAGTGAGGATATAGTTCTCTGGTGTAAAGTTATGTTAGATGGTGAGCAGCTGGAACAAATGTCTGAGTTCAAATATTTAGGATATATGGTGGATGAAAAGGGAACGGATGATGCAGAATGTAGTATGAAAGTTGTGAATGGAAGGAAGATGGCTGGTGCAATTAAATCCTTAGTGGATGCAAAGGGAATAAGTCTTGAGTGTGCTAGGGTCTTACATGACGGTATGCTATTACCTGTGCTAATGTATAGTAGCGAGACTATGGTCTGGAATAAGAGGTACAGATATAAAGTATAGATATAAAACTTCTGCTGGGGCTACACGGCATTTTGATGGGTTGCTCCTGGGTTACAGGAGCAACCAACCAAAGTCAAGCCATGCCGACATGGGCACAAGATGCTTGTTGCGATATTTGCAATAATAAGACGAAGAGAAATTTCACTCGCGCCAGGACTTGAACATCGACAACAGCGTCGCCGTTAGACAATGTACAGGAGGCTCTACAACTAGTCGAATCTGCCACTCCAGAAAAAAGAAGGTATCTCGACGTTTTCAAGTCTCTGCTTCGATTATCACTTACTTTGAAACGGTATTTATTTAATTCATAGAAGGGTGCTTTTAACCCCTTACTGGGACTACACAGCATTCTGCTAGTTTTCTCCCGTGTTACAGGAGCAACCAACCAAAATCAGGCCACGCAGACATGGGAACATCTTTCTTGTTGCGAATAAATTGCAATAATAGACGAAGGAAAATTTCCACTCGCGCCAGGACTCAAACCGTCAACAACAGCGTCGACGTTAGACAATGTACAGGAAGTTCCACCACTAAGTCCAATTCCGAAACCACGAAAAAATAAGGTAATCTCTTTACAGTTTTCAAAGTTTGCCTGCTTTTATCACTGCTTGAAACTCGATACTTATTTAAATCCATAGAAGGGTGGTTGGAACCCCTGCTGGGGCTACACGGCATTCTTCTGGGGTGCTCCTGGGTTACAGGAGCAACCGACCAAAGTCAAGGAACGCCGACAAGCGCACAATATGCTTGTTGCGACAAGTTTTGCATAATAAGGACGAAGAGAAAATTTCACTCGCGCCAGGACTCGAACCATCGACAACAGGGTCGCCGTTAGGCAATGTACAGGAGGCTCTACCACTCTTGCGATCGCCTCTCCAGAAAAAGAAGCATCTCGGAAGTTTTCAAAATTCTTGCTGCGATATCACTGCTTTGAAACTCGATATTTTATTCAAATCCATAGAAGGGTGGTTGGAACTCTTTGCTGGGGCTACACGGCATTCCTGCTAGTTTGCTCCCGTGTTAACAGGAGCAACCATCCAAAGTCAGTCCACGTCGATATGGGCACAACATGCTTTGTTGCGACAAATTTGGCATAATAGACGAAAGAAAAATTTCACTCAGCGCCAGGACTCGAACGGCATCGACAACAGCGTCGCTGTTAGACCAATGTACAAAGAGGTTTAAACCACTAGTCAGATCCGACACCCCAGAAAAAAAAGGTATTTCGTTACATTTTTTAAGTTTCCTGCTTCGATTTCACTGCTTTGAAACTCATACTTATTTAAATCCACAGAAGGATGGTTGGAACCCCTTCTGGGCTACACCACAGCATTCTTCAGGGGTGCTTATGGGTAACCGGACGCAACCGACCAAGGTCAAAGGAACGCACAGGCGCACAACAGCTCCTTACGACAAATTTGCAATGAGAGCGAAAAAAAAATTCGCTCGCCTCCAGGACTCGAAGCTATCGACAACAGCGTCCCGTTAGGCAATATACAGGAGGCTCTACACTAGTTCGATCCACCTCCCTAGAAAAAGACGGCATCTCGGAAGTTTTTCAAAATCTCCTGCTTCAATATCACTGTTTTGAAACTCGACACTTACTTAAATTCAACAGAAGGGTGATTGGAATCTCTGCTGGGCGCTACACGGCATTCTTTCTGGGGTGCTCCCTGTTTAGCAGGAGCAACGACCCAAAGTCAGGAACGCCGACATGCGCACAAGATGCTTTCTTGTTGAGATAAATTTGCAATAATAAGATGGAAAAAAATTTCACTCGTTACAGACTCGAACCATCGACAAATGCGTCGCCGTTTAGACAATGGTAGGGTGGCTCTACCACTGGTCCAATCCGCCTCCCCGAAAAAGAAGGCATCTCGGTAGTTTTCAAGTCTCCTGCTTCGATATCACTGCTTTGAAACTCAATACTTATTTAAATCCATAGAAGGATGGTTGGAACCCCTGCTGGGGCTACACGGCATTCTTCATGGGTGTTCATGTGGTTACAGGAGCAACCGACAAAAGTCAAGGAACGCCGACCATGCGGCACAATTGCTTGCTGCGAACAAATTTGCAATAAAATAAAGACGAAAAAAAATTCAACGTCGCGCCAGGACTCGAACAAATCGAGAACAGCGTCGCCGTTAGACAATGTACAGGAGGCTCTACCACTAGTACGATGCGCGCTCCCAAAAAGAAAGAGCTCTCGAAGATTTCAATCTCCTGTTCGATATCGCTTGCTTTGAAACTCACAACATATTTAAATCGCACAGAAGGGTGGTAGGAACCCCTTCTAGGGCTACACGGCATTTTTCAGGGGTGCTCATGGGTTACAGGAGCAGCCGACCAAAGTCAAGGATCACCGACATGCGCACAACATTCTCGTTGCGAGAAATTTGCAATATAAGACGAAAAAAATTTCACTCGCGCCAGGACACGGAATCCATCGACAAGAGCGTCCTCAGTAAGACAATGTACAGGAAGGCTTTACACTAGTCCGATCCAGCTCTCAAAAAAAGAAGACTCTCGGAACAGTTTTTCAAGTCCCTGCTTCGACATCACTGCTTTGAAACTGTACTTATTTAACTCCTCCAATCCCTTGGAACTATATATATATATATAATATTATATATATATTATATATATATATATTTATATATATATATATATATTATATATATATATATATATATATATATATATATATATATATATATTATATATATATATATATATATATATATATATATATATATATATATATATATATATATATTTTCCAAATGTTTATTTGTGTTTTTCTAGCATTTCATTTTTTCCTTACATGAGATATAAAAAAAAATTCATTAAAAAAAAATGAACAGATTTATTTTCTTCAAAATTGGTACCAAGCTCACATATAAACGTGTAAACAAACCGACGTTTATATTAAATGTTTTGGTAGAACGTAAGGTGGTGTCAGCCATGGTTGACTATTCTCTGTTCAAAAATTTTGAAAGTTCTTTTCAGAGATTGTAAATTTTTTTTTAAAAAAAAAATTTTCAAATAAGGTGTCAAAGATTTTATGGCATTTTTTGTGGAAATTAAAAAAAAAAAAAAATTCCTCTTTTCACCCCACCCCCACCCAAAAAAAACGAACAGTTTTTTTTTGTTTGTTTTTTTTCATAAAATTAAATTTGTTCATCAAAAAAACATTTACTTTTATCGGTTTGGAATAGTTGAGATTTTGCTATGAAGTCTCCCCTGTTCCATTGTTTTTTTAGACTAATTCTTTCATGGTTCTAGGAATAAATAATTACATAAAGAAGTTGAAGCAATGTATGGTATCACATTTTTAGCTTTTCTGAAGTTACAAATCCACATTCTTAAACTAATTAAAAATAACGTTATAGAATCAATTAAGATGTTGGGCTTTTTTATTAGTTGATTATATATATAGTATATATATATATATATATATATATATATATATATATATATATATAGATGATATATATGATATATATTATAATCGAAATTATAGAAAGAACATATAATAATATATATATATATATAATCATATACATATATATAGTATATATATTCTATATATATATATATATATATTATATATTATATTTATATATATATATATATATATATATATATTATATATATATATATATATATATATATATTAATTAATATATATATATATATATGGGGGAAGCTCGAGAGGTGATCTTTCCTTATTTCCCATTCTTGGTCCTCTGCAACTTTTGAAGCTTCGGGAAATATTTATTTTGTGGTTCTAAACGTTACCGAAAACATTCGAAGGAGTATGTTCATATTGACTAGAACGGTACGTGATCTTACAAAATAATTTATTGAAGAATTTTTGAATGCATGAAGTTTATGAAAAAAAGGGCTTATTTTCATGAATGTAAAATTTAATTAACTGAACTTAACCTATTGTTGTCTTTGTGAATGTGTTTCGTGAATCTTGAAAGTTATTTCACAATGTAATTACATTCATTTGACTTTTAAAAGAGCTTCTAAGATTTCTCAGATTTAATTTCTTATATAGTTGTACGAGATGAATATGGTGCTCTCTACGTATGGTATGTTCCCGGATGTAGATGATAATTAAACTCCAGTTGGATGTATCAACATGTAATCACACATCGAGCGGTAGGAGAAGAAGAAGACTTTTTATTATTGGAGAAACTGTGGAGAAGAATAATAAACTCGAGGCAAACATGAAAAGAACTCTCATCTCTTTTGAGGTCATCTTAGTAACAGTTGCGATTTTATGTTTATATTCAAACCAAAAATGTTTATTCTGAGATGGTCGACCTTTCTCACTAGGTACATTAAAAGAAGAGCAAAAAAAAGGTAATTTCATTTTAGGTACATACTACCCTTTTGCATTTAGTACATACGACATTTTGAAGTATATCACCGACAATAGTTTCAATTTTGCTTTCATAAAATGATAAATATACATTGCTTCAGGTCAAAATTATCCATTCTGTTTCTTCTCTAAGGGACGAAAGATTGCTAAAGGCATTAATAATAAAACTCAAATAGTAAAATAATAAAAATATATTATAAAATTATAAATAAATACATCCCAAACAATTTTCACGGGGAAAAAATATTCATAAATAAAATATAGAAACGGGTTACTTAAGGCTTGTTAAGGTGAATCAAGATATCTATTGCTTTAGGGGATTTTTTTTCCAACAGGTGGGAAAAATGGGGAATATGCAAATTATTCTTCTTGCAAGTTGGGCAGCAACTCGAGCAGGCCAATGCCAAATTTGCGCAATTTGAGGTATCGGATCTGGATCTGGAATTGGGACACTCTCAACTGTTAAAGACATCAAAAGTATCGTCCCCAAAAATACTTGCAGAAATGTTGAAACTGAAGCCTGGTATTTAAATAAATAAATAAATAATTATATATATATATATATATATATATATATATATATATATATATATATACTAATAATATATATATATATAATAACCTTAATAATAATATATATATATAATATATATCACTTCTGTATAAAAAATCGATATTATATATATGTATATATATATATATATATATATATATATATAATGTATTGCAGAAATGTATATATGTATATTGTATAATAATATATTTATTTAATGTACTGTATGTATGTATAAAATAATATGTAATATGAAATTAATATAATATGAAATGTAATATAATAATAATATGGCAAAGCAATACAATAATAATAATATATAATATATTATATATATAATAATATATATATATATATATATGAAATAACAACCAACCAACATAGCAATGACATACTCTTTATGTAGTATCTTATAATAATATATGTATATGTAATAATAATATAATAATATATAACCCAATAATATATATATATATAATATTATTATTTAATATATGTAATAATATATTACAGTATGTATAATATCAATAATAATATATATATATATATATATATGTAATAATAATATATATATATATATATAGCAATAACCTGCAATCCAAAGCGTATGTATGTAACAATATGTATGTATGTATAGAGTAATATGTAATAATATGAAATAATATGTAATAATAATAATAATAATATAATATATATAAGATAATAATAATAATAATAATATATATGTATATGTATATAATAATAATAATAATATATATGTAATATGTATACAATAAATGTACCATATTTAATAATAATAATAACCTTATAATAATAATAATAATAATATAATAGCCTAATATAAATAACAATAATAACCTTGTAATATATATGTAATATAATAATAATGTATAGCAATAAAAATCATAACCAATAATAATAATAATATGTAATAATAATAATAATAATAATATAATGTATGTGTATGTTTGTATATATAAAATATGTATATGTAATAATAATAATAATAATAATATGTAATATAATATATATATGCTGTAATAATAAATAATATATATATGTATATGTAATAATTTTTACATCTTTTATTAACAACAACTTAATATTATAGCCAACATATATGTATATGTCAATTGTGAAATCTATCGATATTCATTTGAAAATATTCATCCTAAATGAGATTTCTAGCATCGTTAACAATATGTATGTATATATGTATATAATAGCCAGCTAATATATTTGCGATAATATGTAATATGCTGTATATATATGCCAATAATAATAATATGTAATAACATGTACCAATAACAATAACACTTAATAGCCAGCCATGTAATATCATATAATAATAACGTAATAATAATATGTATATGTAATGTAGCACCATCTATACATATGAAAAACGTATGTAATAATAGTCTTCTAAAAATATAGCAATAATAATAATATATAACAATAATATAATATTGTAATATATGTATTAATAAGAATGAGAACAATTTAATTCTAACAATATAACTAAGCACTATACGAAGAGGCATTTTTAGAATTTCTAATATATATACATATATATATAATATAATATATAACCAATAATATATGTGCTGCCAGCAACCAGCAGCCTGCGCCAGCTGCAACATGCTGCTTGTATGTATGTAGATGCTAGCATAACCCAGCCTTGTAATAATATATGTATGAAGCCTTAACATGTATGTAGCCAATATAGCTAATAATAATAATAACTTAATAATAGTAATATATTTTTTACCAGTTAAGCACACTAATATACATCATTCGAGATAATAATTAATAGGTATTGATGCTATATAATATATAATAATAATAATTTATATAGATATATATATCCCATATTTTTACCAACTTCATTTCAAACCTTTTCCCTCCTTTTCTTCTAGAATTGCCTCTCGTCTTAATCTTTCCGATTCTATTCTCTCTGAACTGGATAGAATTTCCGGGTGGGGATTGTCTCAACCTTGTGAAATTCATTCTTTAAAAACTAACTTCTACAAATCTCCACTCTCTAAGACACCTTCTAACTTTCCTATCTCTTTCGACGGTTCTACTCGTCTCTCCTATTGACAATATAAAAACCTCCCCTTGGCCTTAACATAAACAAAGAAATGTCTTGGAAGCCCCACATCATCACAACGGTTGCTGGGCGGCCTCAAAGAAACTGGGGTTCTGTTTAGGCTGCCGAGACTTTTTCCTCTTCTCGAGATTGCTCCAGCTATACAAGGGCCTCATCCGCCCTTGTATGATACTGCTCTCATATCTGGGGGGCTCTAGTTTCATTCGGCTTTTGGATAGGGTCGAGTCAAAGGCCAAGGCTTATAAACTGTTCTCGCCCTTTCCAGTTTACTTGACCCTCTATCTTTGCGGCGCGATGTTGGTGCTTTATCTCTTTTCTATAGGTACCGCAGCGGCAGGTGCTCGAGGGAGCTTGTCACTCGCGTACCACCATCTTTACGACGCCCTCGTAGCACAAGGGGTGCTGTGTCAGCGCATTAGTTTTGTGTTGATATTGGTAACTCCATGCTAGTTTGCTGCGGTGCTTCCTTCTTTCCTGCCACCTCTGTTCTGTGGAATTCTCTTCCATCTTCTGTGTTTCCAGTTGAATTTAATCTCTCTCACTTTAAAGCCTGCGTCTGTGCTCATCTGCGTAGTTTGTGTTAGTTGATGAATGTCTGAGATGTGCAACATCCCCTCCCTGAATAGGGCTTTGCCCGTGAGTGGTGGTGACAACTGTAAAAAAAAAAAAAAAGGAATTTCCTTTAGGTACATACGACCTTTTGCAGTATATCACCGACAATATTTTACATTTTGCTATGTTTCATAAAATGATAAAAATACATTGCTTCGGGACAAAATTGTTCATTTTGTTCCTTCTCTAAGGAAGCAAAGATTCCTAAAGGCATAAATAATAAAACTCAGGGATTAAAATAATAGAAATATATTATAAAATTAGAAATAAATATATTCTAAATAAGTTTAAGGTGGAACAAAGTATTCATTAATAAAATAAACTAGACATAAAAAGACTTACGGTACTTTTGATTCTGCCAAAGGCTTTTTAAATTGAATCTGGTTTTTGTTGCTTCAGGGGAATTTCTCCAACAGGTGGGGGAATGGAGAATTGAGTGATGTTGGGGGGGGGACTCTTTCCAATCCTCTCAACCCCTTTTTTTGCCTTTTCTTCTAAGTATTTTTCTTTCTCTGTTTCTATTACTTATTCTTCTTTTATGGGCAGCTTTTCGAGCTTTTCGAGCTTTTCGAGCTTTTCGAGCTTGAGCAGCACGTCGAGCAGCATCTTTAGCAGCAAGTCGAGCAGTATTTTGAGCAACAGCTTGATCAGCAACTCGATCAGCAACAGCCCCAATTATAATTGGCACAACTGGAGCTGGAGCAGGGTTCGGGTCTGGATCTGGAATTGGGCTACTCTCAACTGTTAAAGACATCACAAGTATCGTCCCCAAAAATACTAGAAGAAGTGTTGAAACTGAAGCCTGGCATATAAATAAACAAATAAAAATAAATAAGTAAATAAATAAATAAATAAAAATAAATAAATAAATAGACAATCAACAAGTTTCATGGCTTATCTATTCCTATTTATTTTAAATTCTGAAATTGAAATTGTAAAAATACTTGAACAAAGTGATGCATAAAAATAACAAAAAAAAATAAATAAAATAACAAAAAATAACATTTATTTTAAAAGTGGTTTCATTTTTTTTTATTTTTTATTTCTTTTCTAAATTTTTATTTTTTATTTTTCTGCATATTTCGTTATATAATTTTTCAACATTTTTACTCAATATATTTTCATTTTTATAGAGGATTCCGAACGGTTTGGCCAGATCTATGTTTTGGTGTATGAATCTTTATGATCCGGCCTATAATTTCCCAATCCTCTTTACTACCTTTCATAAAATAGACACTATATATGCTATTTTCCAGTCATCAGGAACCTCACCAAATGTTATAGATCGTTTAAAAATCAAATACAGTCCCTTTGCAATGTTGGTACTACCCTCCTTCAGAATTCTAACATATATACCATCACGACTTGCAGCTTTACTTGGATCAATATGGTTCAGTAAAGATTTAATATCTTTTTCCTTAAATTCAAATTCTGTAAGTCTATTTATTACATGCATACCAGAACTATTAGTCCCCAAACTATTATTCAATCTTTTCCCAGTAAACATTGACGCAAAATAAGTAATGAAAATGTTGACCAATTCCTTATCTGAACTCATTAAATTTTCATCAATTTTAATTGAATCAATTGTCCTGTTCTTACTTTTAAATATTTTTTTATATATATATATACTTAATAACAATAATAATATATATATATATATATATATATATATATATATATATATAACTGTTTTATATATATATATGCATATATATATATATATATATTAAACGCCTTCTTTCATATATATGTAGTATGAATAATAATAACCATTGCGATACCTGTAATGGCAATAATAATAATAATAAATGTAATATGTAATAATAATGTAATAATATATAAATGTAACGCATGCTAACATCTAACCCAGCTGCTCCAGCTGCTGGCTAGCCCAGTCATGTAATATTGTATGTATTGTATGTATGTGTAATGGAGTGCCTGGTAACCAGTATATGCCCGGCCAGCTGCCAGCCAGCCAGCCAGTAACCAGCATCAGCCATATGTAATGTAATATGTATATATATATCAACATGCTCTTCAGCCAACAACTAT